>CAJHQQ010001358.1:0-100869 GCA_905132885.1 Moricandia moricandioides
AGAACAAGAGATGATCATTAGAGTGTAATTAAAACAACTGTTACACTTATACTCTGTGCTCTCCAATACCTTTGTAACACAATAATAAGTTTCGCCACAGTTCCATATCCTCCGACCAATTACATACTCTCTATCACTACAGAAAAACGAGAACTGCAACATATCAAAGAATAAAGTCAAACACACAAAGTGAGAAAAATTGGTAAACTGCTAGGCAATTTGGACGTTCCAAATCATCCACTGAACTATGCACAACAAATAATAATCATGATATCATTCATGACAGTGATCAAAGAATTCAATCAAGAAACTTTAACATAACTCAAGAAAGCATTTCAGAGAAAATAAGTGATCCTGAACAGAGTAGCACAAGTCTATAAGGTGTCTACGAGGGAAGCTATCAAAACATCTAAAACCTAAGCCTTGTGAACCAGAAGTACGAAACAAGATAGAACCTACGACCAGAATAAGGAGTAAAACAAGCTTAAGCTAACCCAATGCATCCAACTATATAATAAAAAATTAGTGTTTCTCTATATAGAATCTAAGACAATGCATCCGAAAATATAATGAACAATCAATGTTTCTCTAAACAGAATCTGAAACCTAAAATAAACAATACACAAATCCAATTTTTAATAGATTTTTCTATGTAGATTGTATATTCAGTCTAAATTAATGTAGACCTATAAGACAGTCTACAAATCCGTAGTCTACAGTAAAAGTCTACAAATCCGTAGTCTGCAGTAAAATTCTGGGAGCAACCTGCAACAAAAAGAGCCAGAGAAATCAATAAAACACAACACATGCTTGTACTCTACAAACATGTATTAACTCATAACACTTCATCAATTTTCGTCAACGACATATGCATTTCAATTTACAGCAAATAAATTGAACATATACAAACCCTAGAACGAAAATTGAACACTTTAATCAAAACAATAAGAGATGCAGAGACTCTTTATAAACACATATAAAGAGAGAGAGAGAGAGAGAGACAAGGAGGAGAGTAATGGTGATGACGAGGAGGAGATGAGGAGGAGACAAGGCGGAAAGTAATGGTGGAGATGAGGAGGAGACGAGGCGGAGAGTAATGGTGGTGACGAGGAGGAGATGAGGAGGAGACAAGGTGGAGATGGCTGAAGGATGGGAGAGGATAGTGGTGATGGTCGTGGTGGTGAAAGGTGATTCCGAGAGGAATGTGGCTGGGTGTGAAAACGGAGTCGAAGAGGGTTCGCCGGAAATCTCACCGGAAATCGCCTCCTAAACCACCTCAGATCTAAACGGTGTGATTAGGATTCTTTTTACCAGAAAACCCTAAAAAAGTATTTATATACTGTGTAATTTTTTCGGTTAGGTTAAATTGGTTAATGTAGACTAAAATAGACGTCTACATATAAGTAGACTTTACTGTAAGTCTACTATACCCTAAATATTGGCGCCAATATGGAAAAATAGGCTCCAAAATTCATTTTCACTTCCCGCTTAGTTAATTTTAATTTTAAAATAATTTATTTTGGTAAACACAAATTAACGTAGACTGAAATAGACGTCTACATATAAGTAGACTTTACTGTAAATCTACTATACCCTAAATATTGGCGCCAATATGGAAAAATAGGCTCCAAAATTCATTTTCACTTCCCGCTTAGTTAATTTTAATTTTAAAATAATTTATTTTGTTAAACACAAATTAACGTAGACTGAAATAGACGTCTACATATAAGTAGACTTAATTGTAAGTCTACTATACCCTAAACCAGAAATCTCAAACCCTAAACCCCAAATCTCAAATTATATTGGTTAAATCCGGTTAGGTTAAACTGTGTGTAGACTGGAAAAAAAGTCTACATCTATGTAGACTTTATAATATGTCTACGAACCCCTTAACCACAAATCTCAAACCGTAAATGTTTTATTTGATCATCAAATTATATTGGTTAAATCCGGTTAGGTTAAACTGTGTGTAGACTTCTTAGAAAGTCTACAACGATTTTTATTTTTTTCCTTTTATTTTTTACGAAATTTAATATATGATTTACTAAATATGTTTAATTATTTTATTTTTAATTTTATAGTCATAATATATGATTTATTTTTTTTATAAATATTTAGGAGTTTTTTTTAAACACCAATCCGGATAGACTGAAAAAAGGTCTACTACTATGTAGACTATATAATATGTCTACGAAACCCTAAACCACAAATCTCAAACCCTAAATGTTTTGTTTGATCATCAAACAGTTTAAATTACTTTTTCAAATATCAAAATTATACAAAATGTAAACCACTAAACATTAATAAGCAGATTTAAGTCAATAAAACCAAAAAATCAAAATCTAAAATCTAACCCTATGGAATCTACTACCAAAAGGCATAACATGTTACAACCTATTGTTTCTAACCCTTCGACATTGTTTAAGACATGGTTACCAAATTAGTATATGTTCCTTAAAAATGTTTAATTATATAAAATTTTATTTTTTTACTTCATATTATCCATTATATTATTGATTAGTTAAAAATATTACAACCATTATTTTTATATATTTTTAAAATTAAATTATTAGATAAAATTATGGTGTAGACTACATAACAAGTCTACCGAGTGAATAGACTTCGTACGAGGTCTACATTTATGTAGACTTCTTTCTGTTACGTGTAGACTAACAAAGGATAGAAACTTAAAATACATTTTTGTTTTTTGTTTGGTCATAAGGGTTAAATAGTACTTTTATCACCCTTGTAGGTTGGTTTTGCATTTGATTGAAATTGGGGTACACTTTTAGGTTTAGATTGAAATTTTAGGTTGTTTTTAGCAAATCCCCCTAAAGAAATTCAAATGATCATAGAACCATAAAGTAGAAAACCTCATTTAAAAGATAGTCACATTAAAATATATTATATATCAATTTTAGTATTACTTAAATTTAATTATATATTTTATAAGATAAATAAAAGTGATTGTTTGGATTTATTTACCATAAAATGATTGCAAATAAACAAAATTACTGTTTTGATTTATGTAGAGGAATACCATAAGATAGAACTAAAAAGTCAATAGACTTTAAGGAGAAAAATGATCAAAATAGACTTTATTAAAGGGTGTAAATATACATTTATACCATTTGGATTCACTAATATACACTTGGGGTTTAGAGTTATGTAGTGGGGTTTTGGAGGTGATATTTAAAATAAAAATGTCTATTTTGATTTTTTTTTTCTTTGAAGTTTATTTTTGTGACAAAAACTTTAAAATGTCTGTTTGAGAGATTCACCCTTTTATGTACTCGCATTATTTTAATATATATGTAATAGTTACTAACTTCTTACTTATTTAATACATATTTATTACTTTATTCTTTAATAACAAATAAAATAACTCAAAATAAATAATAATATGGAAAAATAATCCTTAATATTAAAACACAAGTCACTCAACCAATCCTATTCTACCACATATTTAATGTTTTATTTTCAAGAAAAAAATGAAAAGAAAAACGATTGGAACAAATCAGTTTATATCTTTTCTACGTAAAACATTTAAAAAAAAAACTGTAAGAGAGCAGTTAGTGGCGATTGCAAAGCGATCTTCTTCTCTTCTCCACTTACTCAAATTGGTTCTGACCAAGGCTGTAAACACTTGTTTCAGTGATCTTCCTATGTTTCAGACATCTACATGATAAACGGAAGATGCAAGCAGCAGTTTGTAAATGTCAATAGTCTGCCTTAAAGTAGTTATTGACGCAGACGACGTGTTGAGTGATGAAAACCATAAGGAATCAAGATAGTGAGCTGGAGTCATGTAAACTTGGAGAGCAAGTGTTATCTTGGAGAAAAAGGTAAGAGAAATAAATTTGAGGAACAAGTTTATGACTTAAAAAGAGGAAAAGGTGCATTCCAAGAAAATGAAAGTTGCACTTATTGATATGGTATATGTTCATAATCATGGGTTCCTTGGACAAGGGTTCTGGAAACGTAGAGAATAACTATAAAATAAATATGGGGTCGTATGTACTGAGACATAGACACGTATGCTAATTTGTTAGAGAGAGAGAGAGAGAGAAGCTCTTGGAAGTGTTCTTGGTCGTCCTGAAATAGTTGCTGACATATCAGGCAAGGGAGAGACAAGGTTGGGTAGATTATGAATCTTTCAGTAGCATGTGTTAGGGTGTTAACAGTAGACATGTAAAGCTGAATAAACAAGATCTTGTAAGATTTGTTTAATAGATTTCTAATAAAGCAATAGGTGTTTGCTTGTACTATTTTCTCTTTCGAATTATCTTCTGTATTATTGTATTGTGGTGTCATATTTGCACTAACAATTGGTATTAGAGCGGGTCACCTAAGTTATCAGTGTGATATTATCGCTTATTGTATTGTGGTGTCATACACCACAATCAAGCAAATATAATATCACACTGATAACTTAGGTGACCCGCTCGGGTATAAGAGTTTCAGGAGTGGACCATCTTAGTTTCTAATTACTATAAAAAAACAATATATAGATATTTTTTATAGTTTCGGAAATGATCAAAACCTATTATTGGATGGATCTGAGATTTTACTATTCCGATCCAGGGACCCTAGATATCCTATTTTTGGAGCGGATCTCGGATCAGATCTGGATTCTGATAATAAGTCTCAGGCCTAATATATTTCTTCAACTATATTTTACTAATCGATAAATTAGATTGCTATGTTACAATTGATTCTTTTCTCCTAATTAAAAGCAAAATAATTGTTGTATCATTCAAATTTTCTTTTATGTAAATATTAATATTGTGTGACGATACTGTTAATTTAAACTAAAGAAGATGTTTATGTTACTAATAGAAATACCCTAAGATAAACTTAAATTTTCAAATATATATATATATAAAAGTGGAATAACTTCTTCATCATAAGTCCAATGATATTGATTCAACTTCAGGATTCTTCTGCACTGATTTATAAGTCCAAATCAAGCTTCTTACATCGTGATTCATTCTGGTTTTATTAGTATCAAGAATAAATTGCCAAATCTCCAAATAGGGTAAACTGGAGTCACTTCGGTTAAAAGTGGGATAACTTCTTCATCATAACTCCTATGATCTTGATTCAAATTCAGGGTGATTCTAAACTGATTTATGAGTACAAATCAAGCTTCTTACACCATGATTCATTCTGGTTTTATTAGCATCAAGAATAAATTGCCAAATCTCCAAACATGGCAAACTGGAATCACTTCGGTTAAAAGTGGGATAACTTCTTCATCATAACTCCTATGATCTTGATTCAACTTCAGGGTGATTCTACACTGATTTATGATTCCAAATCAAGCTTCTTACATCGTGATTCATTCTGGTTTTATTAGTATCAAGAATAAATTGCCAAATCTCCAAACACGGCAAACTGGAATCACTTCGGTTAAAAGTGGGATAACTTCTTCATCATAACTCCTATGATCTTGATTCAACTTCAGGGTGATTCTAAACTTATTTATGAGTCTAAATCAAGCTTCTTACATCTTGATTCGTTCTGGTTTAATTAGTATCAAGAAGAAATTGCCAAATCTCCAAACAGGATAAACTGGAATCACTTCGGATAAAAGTGGGATAACTTCTTCATCATAACTCCTATGATCTTGATTCAACTTTAGGATGATTCTAATGAGTCCAAATCAAGCTTCTTACATCGTGATTCATTCTGGTTTTATTAGTATCAAGAAGAAATTGTCAACTCTCCAAACAGGGCAAACTGGAATCACTTATGTTAAAAGTGGGATAATTTCTTCATCATAACTCTATTGTCGGAAGCAATGACGCAATAACGATGTCGGCACCATTAGACGGAAGACACGTGTACTCAACTATTAACGAAGCCTCTTCGCCTATAAATACGCAAGCCCTGGAAGCAAAGAAGGCATCAGATGTTCTCTCAAGCTCTCTCACTCTAAAAATTTTCACTCTAAAAACCTCTCTACTCTCATCACCTTTGTAATCCCTTTAAATTTTGTAAGTCTCAAATATCTTGTAATCAAAAAATTTCATTATAAATAAAACAAAGTTTTTAATCAGATTACGCTTTCAAAATACAAAGTCTAGCTAAATTTATAGCAACCCGAATCCAAGAAACTCTGACTATCCGTTAATAACCCCGAAAGGTTAATACGGTGTGACAGCAGTATCATGCGGAATTTAAAATATACATAAACATACTCAATAAAATCATTGAAACAAATAAAGAAAATTGAAACAATATTGATGCCTGATTGAAAATTAACCACACTTTATTTTCATAAACCCTATAACTAACATATGAAAATTAGCAAAAAAAATATAAATCCACATGATATGAACAATGCATATATACAAGGACCGTCTAAAAGCATGAACAAGTGGAACGTTCAAATATGATCTAAATTTAAAAATAAAATAAATTTAGATTTTTTAAGAAAATAAATATATATATTATAGTCTAAAATTTTAATTTTTAGATATACTACTAAATTCAAAGCTTATAATTTCCAAAAATACTTCAAATATATATAATAGAAGAGATAAAGACCAAAATAGACCTAAAAAAAAATTTGTTCCAAAAATAGCACTCAAAGAGAAAAATGACCAAAATAGACTTTATTAAAGAATGTAAATATATATATATATATATATATATATATATATATATATATATATACCCTTGGGTTAACTAATCTAAACTTAGGGCTTAGAGTTATGGGGTGGGGGTTTGGAGTTGAGATCTAAAAATTAAAAAAAATTAAAAATATCAAAATAAAAAAAGGTTTATTTGGTCATTTTTTCTCTCAAAGTCTATTTTGTGATAAAAACTTCAAAAATGGTTATTTGAGAGATTTGACCTAAATAGATTTATAAACTTTTATAACTATTGCACTACATCATTAATAATAAGTTAATATTTTTTTGATCAGGTCCATAAATATTTTGAGATAGCACTGCATATATCTAATGAATGTCTGATATAACTCCCAATAGTTGAATATTTGAAAACTTGAGTTTTATAGATCGGGTTTGTTTGGATGCTGCTGCGTTTCGATTAAATGTTGTTCGTTTGTTTTTTGTTTTATGAGAAAAATGTTGTTGGTTTGTTCATCGTATGATCCTGAAAGTAGTTACAAAATGGTTAAAATTTTCAGTGATATGAAATAACATTTATGTCACATTGACCTATAAACAAATACAAACGAACAAGAGCCCTTGAAGAAGAATACAATCATCATGACGAGAAAAGAACATAACTGCTGGTACTTAAAACAACAGACAAAAAAAAAATAACGCTTATATATATATATCATTTGAGAGGCGTTACAACTTTTAAGCTATGATATGATTCGTCGCCGAAAGAATTTTTAGAATCTTTAGTAAAATAGATGGGTACATTTAACTATGCATTAAATTTTGAGTAAACGACCTATTTACACACTATAAGTATCATATATTAACAGTTTCACATCATTTTTTATGTTCATTTTAATCGCACATATTTTAAATATATGAACATAATTGCACACATTTTAAGTATATGAACTTATTTACCTCCATTTTCAAAGATTGAAACCCAAACCACACAACAAATGTTTAGTTTGGTTTTCAATCTAAACCGATAACAACTAATTAAACCACTTGGTATAGAACTGAAATTAAAACCCGACCCGACATGATATCCAAAACATCCTATTAAAGAGTTGGGTCGGGTTCTATTTGAATATTACGTTGAGTCGAGTTTTAGTTTCAGTTTGATACCAACTGATTTGATCGATTTAACTAGTTTGATACGGTTTATATTATAAACTAGTAAAACTAAGCTGAACCTTCTTATGTGTGGTTTAAAGTTTTGATCTTTAAAAATATGGATAAATAGGTTCATATACTTAGAATGTGTGCAATTAACATGAGCATGAAAGACTGTGTGAAATTGTTACTATATGATATTTCTAGTGTGGAAATAAGTAGTTTACCCTTAATTTTTTTATTAAACTAGCTAAAATTAATTATTAATGTTTTTTATTTTTTCCTTGAATAAAAACTAGGAAATTACTCAATGTGACTGAAGTATATATAACAATTAATGATTCTGGATAATAAATTTTTGATAACAAATATGTATCCTTTATCATTTTGTTCTATTTTATATTATTAAATTAAATGAAACAATTACATTAAAATGAAAAAAAATAGATTTTTCCATATATATTATATTTTGAATTTTACATATAATTTAAATTAAAATGTAATACCACATAAAATGCCTAAATATTTTAATTTAGATTTTGCTTTGAAAAAAATATTGAGAATCCCATTAATTTATTTTCGAAATTTGCATTAATTTTTTTAAACGGTTACAAATTACTAAAACTATTAAGCGTCAAACACATAAATTTTTGTTATCAATGATTTAAAATTTTTATCATAAAGAAATTCAAATGATCATAGAACCATAAAGTAGAAAACCTCATTTAAAAGATAGTCACATTAAAATATATTATATATCAATTTTAGTATTACTTAAATTTAATTATATATTTTATAAGATAAATAAAAGTGATTGTTTGGATTTATTTACCATAAAATGATTGCAAATAAACAAAATTACTGTTTTGATTTATGTAGAGGAATACCATAAGATAGAACTAAAAAGTCAATAGACTTTAAGGAGAAAAATGATCAAAATAGACTTTATTAAAGGATGTAAATATACATTTATACCATTTGGATTCACTAATCTACACTTGGGGTTTAGAGTTATGTAGTGGGGTTTTGGAGGTGATATTTAAAATAAAAATGTCTATTTTGATTTTTTTTCTTTGAAGTTTATTTTTGTGACAAAAACTTTAAAATTTCTGTTTGAGAGATTCACCCTTTTATGTACTCGCATTATTTTAATATATATGTAATAGTTACTAACTTCTTACTTATTTAATACATATTTATTACTTTATTCTTTAATAACAAATAAAATAACTCAAAATAAATAATAATATGGAAAAATAATCCTTAATATTAAAACACAAGTCACTCAACCAATCCTATTCTACAACATATTTAATGTTTTATTTTCAAGAAAAAAATGAAAAGAAAAACGATTGGAACAAATCAGTTTATATCTTTTCTACGTAAAACATTTAAAAAAAAACTGTAATAGAGCAGTTAGTGGCGATTGCAAAGCGATCTTCTTCTCTTCTCCACTTACTCAAATTGGTTCTGACCAAGGCTGTAAACACTTGTTTCAGTGATCTTCCTATGTTTCAGACATCTACATGATAAACCGAAGATGCAAGCAGCAGTTTGTAAATGTCAATAGTCTGCCTTAAAGTAGTTATTGACGCAGACGACGTGTTGAGTGATGAAAACCATAAGGAATCAAGATAGTGAGCTGGAGTCATGTAAACTTGGAGAGCAAGTGTTATCTTGGAGAAAAAGGTAAGAGGAATAAATTTGAGGAACAAGTTTATGACTTAAAAAGAGGAAAAGGTGCATTCCAAGAAAATGAAAGTTGCACTTATTGATATGGTATATGTTCATAATCATGGGTTCCTTGGACAAGGGTTCTGGAAACGTAGAGAATAACTATAAAATAAATATGGGGTCGTATGTATTGAGACATAGACATGTATGCTAATTTGTTAGAGAGAGAGAGAGAGAGAGAGAGAGAGAGAGAGAGAGAGAGAGAGAGAGAGAGAGAGAGAGAGAGAGAGAGAGAAGCTCTTGGAAGTGTTCTTGGTCGTCCTGAAATAGTTGCTGACATATCAGGCAAGGGAGAGACAAGGTTGGGTAGATTATGAATCTTTCAGTAGCATGTGTTAGGGTGTTAACAGTAGACATGTAAAGTTGAATAAACAAGATCTTGTAAGATTTGTTTAATAGATTTCTAATAAAGCAATAGGTGTTTGCTTGTACTATTTTCTCTCTCGAATTATCTTCTGTATTACTGTATTGTGGTGTCATATTTGCACTAACAATTGGTATTAGAGCGGGTCACCTAAGTTATCAGTGTGATATTATCGCTTATTGTATTGTGGTGTCATACACCACAATCAAGCAAATATAATATCACACTGATAACTTAGGTGACCCGCTCGGGTATAAGAGTTTCAGGAGTGGACCATCTTAGTTTCTAATTACTATAAAAAAACAATATGTAGATTTTTTTTATAGTTTCGAAAATGATCAAAACCTATTATTGGATGGATCTGAGATTTTAGTATTCCGATCCAGGGACCCTAGATATCCTATTTTTGGATCGGATCTCGGATCAGATCTGGATTCTGATAATAAGTCTCAGGCCTAATATATTTCTTCAACTATATTTTACTAATCGATAAATTAGATTGCTATGTTACAATTGATTCTTTTCTCCTAATTAAAAGCAAAATAATTGTTGTATCATTCAAATTTACTTTTATGTAAATATTAATATTGTGTGACGATACTGTTAATTTAAACTAAAGAAGATGTTTATGTTATTAATAGAAATACCCTAAGATAAACTTAAATTTTCAAATATATATATATTAAAGTGGAATAACTTCTTCATCATAAGTCCAATGATATTGATTCAACTTCAGGATTCTTCTGCACTGATTTATGAGTCCAAATCAAGCTTCTTACATCGTGATTCATTCTGGTTTTGTTAGTATCAAGAATAAATTGCCAAATCTCCAAACAGGGTAAACTGGAGTCACTTCGGTTAAAAGTGGGATAACTTCTTCATCATAACTCCTATGATCTTGATTCAAATTCAGGGTGATTCTAAACTGATTTATGAGTACAAATCAAGCTTCTTACACCGTGATTCATTCTGGTTTTATTAGCATCAAGAATAAATTGTCAAATCTCCAAACATGGCAAACTGGAATCACTTCGGTTAAAAGTGGGATAACTTCTTCATCATAACTCTTATGATCTTGATTCAACTTCAGGGTGATTCTACACTGATTTATGATTCCAAATCAAGCTTCTTACATCGTGATTCATTCTGGTTTTATTAGTATCAAGAATAAATTGCCAAATCTCTAAACACGGCAAACTGGAATCACTTCGGTTAAAAGTGGGATAACTTCTTCATCATAACTCCTATGATCTTGATTCAACTTCAGGGTGATTCTAAACTTATTTATGAGTCTAAATCAAGCTTCTTACATCTTGATTCGTTCTGGTTTAATTAGTATCAAGAAGAAATTGCCAAATCTCCAAACAGGATAAACTGGAATCACTTCGGATAAAAGTGGGATAACTTCTTCATCATAACTCCTATGATCTTGATTCAACTTTAGGATGATTCTAATGAGTCCAAATCAAGCTTCTTACATCGTGATTCATTCTGGTTTTATTAGTATCAAGAAGAAATTGTCAACTCTCCAAACAGGGCAAACTGGAATCACTTATGTTAAAAGTGGGATAATTTCTTCATCATAACTCTATTGACGGAAGCAATTACGTAATAACAATGTCAGCACCATTAGACGGAAGACACGTGTACTCAACTATTAACGAAGCCTCTTCGCCTATAAATACGCAAGCCTTGGAAGCAAAGAAGGCATCAGATGTTCTCTCAAGCTCTCTCACTCTAAAAATTCTCACTCTAAAAACCTCTCTACTCTCATCACCTTTGTAATCCCTTTTAATTTTGTAAGTCTCAAATATCTTGTAATCAAAAAATTTCATTATAAATAAAACAAAGTTTTTAATCAGATACGCTTTCAAAATACAAAGTCTAGCTAAATTTATAGCAACCCGAATCCAAGAAACTCTGACTATCCGTTAATAATCCCGAAAGGTTAATACGGTGTGACAGCAGTATCATGCGGAATTTAAAATATACATATACTCAATAAAATCATTGAAACAAATAAAGAAAATTGAAACAATATTGATGCCTGATTGAAAATTAACCACACTTTATTTTCATAAACCCTATAACTAACATATGAAAAATTAGCAAAAAAAATATAAATCCACATGATATGAACAATGCATATATACAAGGACCGTCTAAAAGCATGAACAAGTGGAACGTTCAAATATGATCTAAATTTAAAAATAAAATAAATTTAGATTTTTTAAGAAAATAAATATATAAATTATAGTCTAAAATTTTAATTTTTAGATATAGTACTAAATTCAAAGCTTATAATTTCCAAAAATACTTCAAATATATATAATAGAAGAGATAAAGACCAAAATAGACCTAAAAAAAATTTTGTCCCAAAAATAGCACTCAAAGAGAAAAATGACCAAAATAGACTTTATTAAAGAATGTAAATATATATATATATATATACCCTTGGGTTAACTAATCTAAACTTAGGGCTTAGAGTTATGGGGTGGGGGTTTGGAGTTGAGATCTAAAAATTAAAAAAATAAAAAAATATTAAAATTTTCAAAATAAAAAAAAAGTTTATTTGGTCATTTTTTCTCTCAAGATCTATTTTGTGATAAAAACTTCAAAAATGGTTATTTGAGAGATTTGCCCTAAATAGAATTATAAACTTTTATAACTATTGCGCTACATCATTAATAATAAGTTAATATTTTTTTGATCAGGTCCATAAATATTTTGAGATAGCACTGCATATATCTAATGAATGTCTGATATAACTCCCAATAGTTGAATATTTGAAAACTTGAGTTATATAGATCGGGTCTGTTTGGATGCTGCTGCGTTTCGATTAAATGTTGTTCGTTTGTTTTTTGTTTTTTGAGAAAAATGTTGTTGGTTTGTTCATCGTATGATCCTGAAAGTAGTTACAAAATGGTTAAAATTTTCAGTGATATGAAATAACATTTATGTCACATTGACCTATAAACAAATACAAACGAACAAGAGCCCTTGAAGAAGAATACAATCATCATGACGAGAAAAGAACATAACTGCTGGTACTTAAAACAACAGACAAAAAAAAATTAACGCTTATATATATATCATTTGAGAGGCGTTACAACTTTTAAGCAATGATATGATTCGTCGCCGAAAGAATTTTTAGAATCTTTAGTAAAATAGATGGGTACATTTAACTATGCATTAAATTTTGAGTAAACTCGACATATTTACACACTATAAGTATCATATATTAACAGTTCAACACCATTTTTTATGTTCATTTTAATCGCACACATTTTAAATATATGAACATAATTGCACACATTTTAAGTATATGAACATATTTACCTCCATTTTCAAAGATTGAAACCCAAACCACACAAACAAATGTTTAGTTTGGTTTTCAATCTAAACCGATAACAACTAATTAAACCACTTGGTATAGAACTGAAATTAAAACCCGACCCGACATGATATCCAAAACATCCTATTAAAGAGTTGGGTCAGGTTCTATTTGAATATTACATTGAGTCGAGTCTTAGTTTCAGTTTGATACCAACTGATTTGATCGATTTAACTAGTTTGATACGGTTTATATTATAAACTAGTAAAACTAAGCTAAACCTTCTTATGTGTGGTTTAAAGTTTTGATCTTTAAAAATATGGGTAAATAGGTTCATATACTTAGAATGTGTGCAATTAACATGAGCATGAAAGACTGTGTGAAATTGTTACTATATGATATTTCTAGTGTGGAAATAAGTAGTTTACCCTTAATTTTTTTATTAAACTAACTAAAATTAATTATTAATGTTTTTTATTTTTTCCTTGAATAAAAACTAGGAAATTACTCAATGTGACTGAAGTATATATAACAATTAATGATTCTGGATAATAAATTTTTGATAACAAATATGTATCCTTTATCATTTTGTTCTATTTTATATTATTAAATTAAATGAAACAATTACATTAAAATGAAACAAAAATAGATTTTTCCATATATATTATATTTTGAATTTTACATATAATTTAAATTAAAATGTAATACCACATAAAATGCCTAAATATTTTAATTTAGATTTTGCTTTGAAAAAAATATTGAGAATCCCAATAATTTATTTTCGAAATTTGCATTAATTTTTTTAAACGGTTACAAATTACTAAAACTATTAAGCGTCAAACACATAAATTTTTGTTATCAATGATTTAAAATTTTTATCATAAAGAAATTCAAATGATCATAGAACCATAAAGTAGAAAACCTCATTTAAAAGATAGTCACATTAAAATATATTATATATCAATTTTAGTATTACTTAAATTTAATTATATATTTTATAAGATAAATAAAAGTGATTGTTTGGATTTATTTACCATAAAATGATTGCAAATAAACAAAATTACTGTTTTGATTTATGTAGAGGAATACCATAAGATATAACTAAAAAGTCAATAGACTTTAAGGAGAAAAATGATCAAAATAGACTTTATTAAAGGGTGTAAATATACATTTATACCATTTGGATTCACTAATCTACACTTGGGGTTTAGAGTTATGTAGTGGGGTTTTGGAGGTGATATTTAAAATAAAAATGTCTATTTTGATTTTTTTTTCTTTGAAGTTTATTTTTGTGACAAAAACTTTAAAATGTCTGTTTGAGAGATTCACCCTTTTATGTACTCGCATTATTTTAATATATATGTAATAGTTACTAACTTCTTACTTAATTAATACATATTTATTACTTTATTCTTTAATAACAAATAAAATAACTCAAAATAAATAATAATATGGAAAAATAATCCTTAATATTAAAACACAAGTCACTCAACCAATCCTATTCTACCACATATTAAATGTTTTATTTTCAAGAAAAAAATGAAAAGAAAAACGATTGGAACAAATCAGTTTATATCTTTTCTACGTAAAACATTTAAAAAAAACTGTAAGAGAGCAGTTAGTGGCGATTGCAAAGCGATCTTCTTCTCTTCTCCACTTACTCAAATTGGTTCTGACCAAGGCTGTAAACACTTGTTTCAGTGATCTTCCTATGTTTCAGACATCTACATGATAAACGGAAGATGCAAGCAGCAGTTTGTAAATGTCAATAGTCTGCCTTAAAGTAGTTATTGACGCAGACGACGTGTTGAGTGATGAAAACCATAAGGAATCAAGATAGTGAGCTGGAGTCATGTAAACTTGGAGAGCAAGTGTTATCTTGGAGAAAAAGGTAAGAGGAATAAATTTGAGGAACAAGTTTATGACTTAAAAAGAGGAAAAGGTGCATTCCAAGAAAATGAAAGTTGCAATTATTGATATGGTATATGTTCATAATCATGGGTTCCTTGGACAAGGGTTCTGGAAACGTAGAGAATAACTATAAAATAAATATGGGGTCGTATGTATTGAGACATAGACACGTATGCTAATTTGTTAGAGAGAGAGAGAGAAGCTCTTGGAAGTGTTCTTGGTCGTCCTGAAATAGTTGCTGACATATCAGGCAAGGGAGAGACAAGGTTGGGTAGATTATGAATCTTTCAGTAGCATGTGTTAGGGTGTTAACAGTAGACATGTAAAGCTGAATAAACAAGATCTTGTAAGATTTGTTTAATAGATTTCTAATAAAGCAATAGGTGTTTGCTTGTACTATTTTCTCTCTCGAATTATCTTCTGTATTACTGTATTGTGGTGTCATATTTGCACTAACAATTGGTATTAGAGCGGGTCACCTAAGTTATCAGTGTGATATTATCGCTTATTGTATTGTGGTGTCATACACCACAATCAAGCAAATATAATATCACACTGATAACTTAGGTGACCCGCTCGGGTATAAGAGTTTCAGGAGTGGACCATCTTAGTTTCTAATTACTATAAAAAAACAATATATATAGATTTTTTTTATAGTTTCGAAAATGATCAAAACCTATTATTGGATAGATCTGAGATTTTACTATTCCGATCCAGGGACCCTAGATATCCTATTTTTGGAGCGGATCTCGGATCAGATCTGGATTCTGATAATAAGTCTCAGGCCTAATATATTTCTTCAACTATATTTTACTAATCGATAAATTAGATTGCTATATTACAATTGATTCTTTTCTCCTAATTAAAAGCAAAATAATTGTTGTATCATTCAAATTTTCTTTTATGTAAATATTAATATTGTGTGACGATACTGTTAATTTAAACTAAAGAAGATGTTTATGTTATTAATAGAAATACCCTAAGATAAACTTAAATTTTCAAATATATATATATTAAATTTTTCAAAATAAAAAAAAAATATTTTGGTTATTTTTTTTTAAAGACTATTTTGTGATAAACTTGAAAAAAAAATATTTGAGAGATTTGCTTTAAAGGAAAAGAATATTTATATTTTATTAAAAATTAATGAAGAATTACGCATGGGTTGGAGCATACGAGCTTATATATAATCCTTATCCCGCAGAGCACACATCTTAACCTAACCTAGTTAATTGCAGAACAAAACTTAGGTTCACCCCCTACGGTAAACTTTTAAATTCATCTCACCTCTAATAACCAATCATGCCACATAGATTAGTGAACAAAAAAAATTAAATATATTTTTCAAAAACCAAAAAGCCTAAAAAGAAATAACGTCAACTTTGCCGATGCTAACGCCAGTAACTAAACCCTAAACCCAACCATAGATTCTAAACCCTGATCGTACACCCTAAATCCAAACCATAAACCCAAACCCTAGATCCTATACCCTAAACCCAAACCATACACCCAAAACCCAAACCCTAAACTCTAAACGCAAACTGTATATGTAAGACCAGTTCCTGGCTGTTAAGCCCAACTTGGACCCGCGGCCTTACTTAGCTAGATCATAGGGTGTTTGTTCTCTTTTTAATGTTCCATATTTTACTAAGTCATTTTCGATCGAGTGAGGTTCATCCATTCCAACCCTAAGTCTAGACAATAAGAGAAATTGTATCTTTATTAATAAAAAACATGTGATCCATACAATGCAGTCATATCATTCAGTTTGCACATTAGGCTACCATAAGTTCATAATACAATACAATACTATACTATCCCAACCACACATCCATCCTCGGCCTGGTCCTCATGGTTCCTTGGCCTTGCCACGGTCTTGGTCAGATCCTGAAACCAACATACACAAAATACAATAACATAAGTAATCCGATAGCTTAACATTCACAAGTTCTATTGCATGGTTCGGTTCTCCTAGTCTAAGTTCCCAAACTATCCCAATCAGTACATTAAGCCCACGGTTACACCAGGATACTCAACTATGACTATCTTAATACCAGAATCAACTCATGGCCAGTCTGATCCGATCCAGCCCAGTCCATTGTCCCGACTGTACCGGATCCGCCCATGGTTGGGTCCATTTCTGACCCTTTTTGAAAGTACTTAAAAGTATTATTAAAACTCATTATAATCCCCTAAAAATCCCCACTAAGAATAATCCACGATCAGATTGGTGAGAACCGGCCTCCTTCCCATAGAATTCGGCCAATTTCCACCAAACCGGCCATAACTGACCACCATCGATTTGGTTTGATAAACCCAATCTAAATATATGATAATCCATTATAAATCCCCACTAAGAGGAATCCATAGTCGGATCCCATAAATTCCATCCGGAACTATGAGATCCGGACATACCTGCCCAACCAAGGCCATGGAGAGTTTCACTGAACAACCAAGGCCATGGCTCGGCCATTCTGTGTCGGAATCATCCAACACATTCAGAACATAGAAGAACACAAGTAGATCAGAAGGGGAAAGAGAAGAGATGGGTCCGGTCCAACCAATCCGACCATAGCCTACACGGAATTCCACCACGGCTATGGTAGGATGGTTGTTCGGTCCATCCCACTCACCTTGGGCGTACGCTCAGGATTGCTCAAGCCTTTCTCCAAGTCCTTATCCTTTCCTCTGATAACCATCATCAACCGATCTTCAAGCCACACAGACACACTTCTGGTCGGAATTCACCAACAACCCACACGGCCAACCCTTTTGATCGATCTCTCTCTCTCTATCTTTCTTTTTCTCTGTCACGATTTGGGCAGAGATTTCCTTAGGAAAAATTGTGTGTGTTTTCGACCCCATGGCTGTGTTTTTATAGAGAAAGGGGTCGGCCAATTGCCTGGACGAACAGGCACAACCGATTGGGCAGTTTACACCCATTCGGCTAAACTGCCTCCAACCGCTTGGAACTGTCCCTTCCTTCCCTTTGGGCTGGACGAATCATAAGCCCATACCCATATCCTGATGTCTGGCATGCTTGCCCAAGTACCCAAACCCACGAAGCCCCCATACCCAACAAGATCAGCCCTTGACCCATGGGCCCTTTGTGATCGACCCACAACCAACCGGACCACAACCGCCCATGACCCGACCACACTGGCCCGGACCGTAACACTCCACCCAGCTGAGTTGAGCTGAATGCCAGCTGCCCCAGCTGAGTGAGCTAGTGGTCCAGCTGCTGGAGTTTACCTAAGCTAGTGTGAGCTACCCTGAGCTCGTACCAGCTGATGGAGCTAATGATCTAGCTGCTGGAGCTGGCCCTAGCTAGTGGGAGCTGCTCCAAGCTTGTCCTATCTGGTTAAGCTTTTGATCCACCTACGGGAGTTGACTTAAGCTTAGTGTAAGCTTACCCTGAGCTTGCCCTAGCTGATTGAGCTACTTCCCTTCACTCACCAGCTGCCTTAGCACTCATCCGGTCCTTATTTACTTGTCTCCATCCAATTCTGGTCAAGTCTCAGCATACTGATGCACTTAACCATCCCTTCCAGCCATGGTACGCTTGTCTTTAGGTCACATGACCTGATCAGTGCGTTCCCCCGCACCATGGCCGTGCCCGAAGGCCTTATCCAGATTTGGGGATGCTACAGTATACCTTAAACCCAAATCCTAAACCCTAGACCCTAAACCAAAACTCTAAACCCTAAATCCAAATTGTATATCCTAATACCTAATCTTATACCCAAAATGTTTGGGTTAATGTTGATGTGTTCCTTTAGAGTTTAAAGTTTGGATTTAGAGTTTAGGGTTTAGGTTTAGGGTTTAGGATTTAGGTATAAGGTCTACGGTTTTGATTTAGGTATAGGGTTTAGCTGACGTCATTAAAATTGACGTTATTTTTTTTAGTTATTTTATTTTTTCCAAAAATATTTTTTACTTTTTTTTATTAATTTACGTGGCATTTTGATTGATTATTAGAGTTGAGGTGAATTTAATGGTTAACCTAGAGAGAGTGAATGTTCTTAATTACAGGGAAAAGTGTCATTTTCGATCTCAACATTTCGGGTCGTACCTTTTTGTACCCAAACAAATTATAAGTGCAAAATTATACATGAACTAAGATTTTTTTTAACTTTTCAACCTAAACTTCAATCTGTAGCATAAAAGCTACCTTGACTAACATCACGTTAGTCAACAGTTATGTTACATAAAACGAAGTCGTTTTGTATTAGAAACTTTTTTTAAAAAAAATCATTAGTTGGGATTCGAACCATGGTCCCGCAAAAATAGAACAAGCTCACTTACCACTATGCTACGACACTTCTATTCTATTATTATTAAATTGAATACATCGATATTTTGGTTTGTATATTCTAAGAAAATTTTTGTTTAAATTTTTTATTTATTACAAATTATAATTGCATCAATAATTTATATATTTTAAGTTTTTACACTCTTACACATGTATAAAACTAAAAATGATATTTCATAAATTAATAAATCTAATTTTAAAATGACATCTCTCAAATAGTTAGCTAATTTAAATATTTAAATTTTAAAAGAGAAATACTCTGAGATAGACAAAAAAAAATTTGTCACCAAAATAGACTTCAAAATAAAAAAATGACCAAAATATACTTTTTAAAGGTGTAAATATACATTTATAACCTTTGGGTTAACTAATCTAGACTTAGGTTTAGAGTTATGGGATGATGTTTTGGAGGTGAGATTTAAAATTGAAAAAAAAAACAAAAAAAAAGTTTTATTTTGGTCATTTTTTCTTTGAGATCTATTTTTGTGACATAAACTTTAAAATTTCTATTTGACAAATTTCTCATTTTAAAAATCTACATATAATAGTGATTATATTTTTCTTAAAAATCAAAAGTTAAATTCTTATTTAGTATATTGTTTATTTTAAATGTTAAGTTTTTATTTATTATGTTTTTTAATTTTTGATTTAGTACATTGTTTTTTCAAAAGTTAAGTTTTGATTTTTAAGAAAAAAAGAATTTTTCCTAAAATATGCAAATTAAAATATAAATGTTTTCTATCTAATAACAATAAAATAAAAGTGTCGTAGCACAGTAGTAAGTGATTTTGTTCTATGTTGGCGGGACCACCGTTCAAAACCCAGCAAATGCAATTTTAAAAAAAAAAATCTAATACAAAACGACATCGTTTTATGTAACATAACGGTTGACTAACATGATGTTAGTCAATGTAGCTTTTATGCTACAGATTAAAGTTTGGGTCAAAAATTTTAAAAAATATATATAATTTTGCACTTATAATTTGTTTGAGTATAAAAATACACGATCCGAAATGTTGAGACATTTTTCCTCAATTACATTAGTATAACAAGAAGAAAAGAGCCCAAAGTTGTGATCTACTACTGGGCTTGATATTAGAATATGGGCTTCGTGCTATACAACAGTAAAGGCCCAATTGAAAAATAAAATATTTTTTCTGTCTTGTCGAACAAACAAAGTTCACATCTCAAGGACATCATCGCCTATTCGTCTAGCAAGCAAGAATCAAAGAAGAGGCGATCAGAGGTAAAATCTTTTCTCTTTTCTGGGTTTCCGAATCATCTTCAGTATCCTCGTTTTTGAGTCGCTGGATCCGTCTTTTGCTTCATCTGTGTTTCGCTGAGGATTAGATAAACCCTAAGGTAGCTGAGATTCTGGGTGAGATGTAGTTACTCTTACATAGTGACTGTGTTCTAGCTAAGCTTTTTCGATCTTTCTCCTAGACCCAATAGCTCCTTCGATTCTGAATGTTTTTATCGATGTGAAAGTAACAGACCCCATTGTTCCCTTTCTATTGATTCTTGAAACCATAATTTTAAGGGAGAATGAATTGAGCTCAAAGTTCCAGTTTTTATTGCGTAAAGTTTCAGTTTTTATGACAAAATAGTGTTTATTGCTTATTGTTTAATCCGAAAGCATGTGTGGGAGATTTAATCGGTAATGCTTTCTCTCTACTGTTACGTGTGTATTGAACCGTTGAGTTTATTGTTATCTATCCAAGTTAACTATTAGTAGTTCAGTCTTGTAAGAATAGTCTAAAGACCAAAGCTTTTGTTGTTTATTTTTATCTGGTTTTAGGTTGTTAAAACATGTCTCGGAGATATGATAGCCGTACCACAATCTTCTCCCCTGAAGGCCGTCTCTACCAAGTTGAGTACGCCATGGAGGCCATTGGTAACGCCGGTTCCGCCATTGGTATCTTATCCAAAGATGGTGTCGTCTTGATCGGTGAGAAGAAAGTCACTTCCAAGCTTCTTCAAACCTCCACCTCCTCTGAGAAAATGTACAAGATCGATGACCATGTCGCCTGTGCTGTTGCTGGTATCATGTCTGATGCCAACATACTCATCAACACTGCTAGAGTCCAAGCCCAACGCTACACCTTCATGTACCAGGAGCCCATGCCTGTTGAGCAGCTGGTTCAGTCTCTCTGTGATACTAAGCAAGGCTACACACAGTTCGGTGGTCTTCGTCCCTTTGGAGTTTCCTTTCTTTTTGCAGGATGGGACAAGAACCATGGGTTTCAACTGTATATGAGTGACCCGAGTGGGAACTACGGTGGTTGGAAAGCTGCAGCTGTGGGAGCTAACAACCAGGCGGCTCAGTCTATTCTGAAACAAGATTACAAGGACGATGCAACCAGAGAAGAGGCGGTCGAGCTTGCCCTGAAGGTTCTGAGCAAGACGATGGACAGCACGAGCTTGACATCCGAGAAGCTTGAGCTTGCAGAGGTGTTTCTGACTCCATCAGGGAGTGTTAAGTACCATGTTCACTCTCCTGACTCCCTCACCAAGCTGTTGCTGAAGCATGGTGTGACTCAACCCGCTGCTGAATCATCCTGAGCACAAAACGATTGCCAGAGTCTTGATCTCTGCCTGGCGCTGTCTCCTTTATCTATCTTGTTAGTTCTATGTTTCACAGCTTTCATTTTTAGTTTGATGTTTATTAGACTATGGTGATGAAACTGGAATTTCACAATGTTATGAGAATCTTATCTTAAGCTACTTTGTGTTGAAATTTTCTATAACACTCTGCACAAATATCATTGTAAGCTACAAGCTACAGCCTCAGTTTTCCAGCAACACTGATCAAGAACAGAGCTTAGGAAGCAATCTGTTACTTCTTCTGCTCGTGCTCTTTGATCTCTTCTTGATAACTTCCATTTGATTCTGCATTTTCAAACACGCTCTCTCCAACTCCATTACCCTCCACTGAATCCCTTCTATATGTTCTTTCAACTTTTCATTGTATCCTGAAATTCCTGAAATCTCAACCTTCTCCACTCGGAGTATGAGCTGTTTGTGCTGGTCTTGCACATCTTGTGTCTGAATCTTTGTGTTACGCCAAATGTGTGCTCTTGACTCGGTTGAAAGCTTATCGTATCTTAAAGTTCTTATCAAGTTGAGTTTTTCACCATTGGTTAATCCTGCGTGAGCCTGAACGAACCAAAGAAAATGATCATAACTTCTCTCTGCATTTTTGAAGTTGAGATGATTCTTGAAGCGTACCTCAAGATACATATCGATGGCTTGATAGATATCTTCATGAGAGTCTCTTGCTGAATCTGGAATGAGCATGAGGAGAGACAGAAACTTTGAAGGTTTCAAGCAAGGGTCAGGTGCTACTTCAGCTATGTACTGATCAATCAATCTTGCCACTTTCTTCAGTTGTGATCCTCTGTTTGCTTCGTGGAGGAAAGCTTTTGTGACTCTAAGAACAAGATTCACGTAGTACAAGTGACTAGACTTCAATGGAGATGGAACAAGAAGATTGTCAAGTGTTGCTTGATCCAGTTGCTGACCAATCATAAGCTCAAGTTTGTTCATAACACTTTTGTTTATGTTTAATCCAAGAGCAAGCATCAAAACCCCGAAGAGGCTCTTGTAAGGAACACAGCTTCGATCTAACACGTAAAGAGTATCAATGGTGGTTTCAAGAATCTCTCTTTTCTCATTACAAGACTCAGACCAGCACTTAACCTTCTGGTAATAGAACAAGAACCTACTAATGGTAAGATTATCGAATCTACGCGCTATCATCAGCTTCAAGAACGTTGCAACCAGACCGGGACTTAGAACAACAACCTCATAGAACCACCATGGAATCCGAGAAGAGCTATTCTTGAAACTCTCTGTGCTCTTACTGTCACAAGAAAGCAAGCTGCCATCTGGTGAAGGTGAACAAGCAGAAGCAGAAACAGCAGTAGATGGACTCACTTCAATGGCTGAACACAGTTTCTCCACGAGCTCATCCATCAGTTTCGCTGTTAAAGAATTAGCCTCAGACGATGTTTTAAGTTCTTGACACTGTTTAAGACAAAGAAGAACCTCTGACCAAGTCCAATACTTAACCTCTTGCATACACTTTTTTGTTTGTTCCAAGACTTTAGTGACTTCCATAAACTTAGCAGCACAATGGAACAAGACTACATTCGAAGGTATCACAGTGAATAGACCGTTGTTGTAGCAAAATCTTGATACAAGCTCAAAACTTTCAGCTCCACCAGGGAAATCATTAAAGATCACCTTGATATTATTACCATTGGAAGAACAAGTAGATGTCCCAAGAAGTTTCCTCAACGTTCCAGAATACTTGCATATGGTTTTCTAAAATCCAAAAGATAAGCAAACTCAGAAGTCATATGATTGTAGAGCTAAGCAAAGTGAATTTTGAAAGACCCACAAGTAAAAAAGTTCGAACTTCAAACCCATTTTACTGTTTGCGAAGGAATAAAGTTAGTTACAAAATGAACATTTATTACAAGAGAGTAGAGAATACAATATCGGCTAGAAAAGGATAGTGAATAGTATCAAAGCAATTCAGATCCTCTTCCTCTTAATGGGCAAAACTTTGTCTATTAGCGGAGAAGAATGAGAAAAAGTCAAAGGAAAGGTAAGAACAGAAAAATGCAATAAATTGTGATGAAGACATCTCCTTCACTACTACTTACTTTTGATATATATTTTTTAAAAAAAAATATTTCAAAAAATATATATTTTAATGCATATTTTATCAATAATTAATTACGGACTTAAAAACTTATTTACGTTTATTGAATTTTTATTGATTTATAATCATAAAAAATATTTTTAAAAAAAATATGTGTTTACAATTAAAAAATTAATATATTACATTAATATGGGTAAAAAAATTAAAATATGCATCATTTTGATATAGATGATATATTCAACAAGATCAATAAGCCTCTGAGACAATCATTTTAGTTACTAACTAGATTTTGACCCGCACATTCATGCGGATAATTTTTTATTTTATTAATTGTAAATTTTAAAAAATATGTTAATGTACCAATTCAATAATTTTTATATTAATTCCAATTTAATATAATATATATATATATATATATATATATATATATATATATTATACTTGTAAAATCTCAAAAAATAGCATAGAATTTACTTCTATAATAAATCTTATTTAATTTTTATTTATAATAATATTATATTACTAATTACTAAGTTAATGAATAAGTTTATTTAGAAATATTTAAAAATCTTAGTAAGATTTTGTTAGATTTTCTACAGCAGATTTTATTATAACTGATTATTAACTATATCTTAATAATTATTAAAAATATTTGAAATGTTTTATTTTTAATAGATTAATGTAATAATCAAATAGATTTAATTTTTGAAATGCACCAATATTACTTTTTATGGTAGATAAAAATTGTAATTCTCTTTTAATAGAGAAGATGGGTTAATTGAACATGGACACTCATTTTAAGGTAATACTAGAGATTGATCCACGCCAATGTTAATTTTTACCTATTTATAAATTAATATTTATTTTTCAGGACTAAAGCTATATATTTTACACGTGTCACCATATAACTAATTTTTTATTTGAATATTTTTAAGTTCTTATACATCATATTTTAAATCTGAATAGAATTAGGTAATGTGGTTACTTTTAATTATGTGGTTATTTTAGTTTGGATACAAATTACTCGAACCGAATCGTTTAATATAGTTATTTTTGGTACAAATATCTAAATTCGTTTCAGATACATTGATTATTTGTATATTTTAGGTTCCTATACACTAAAAATGAACTCACCTTGACCTTGGAGTATCTACTCGGAACCCACTCATAAATTTATAATACTTGAACGGAGCCTAATTTCAAAATCCAATAAAAAAACGATCTATACCCGAATACCCATGCCTAACTGATTCTATAAACAAAAAATAACCGTTTTAAACTCTTATTACAAATGGATCAATTTCATTCAAACATGTCAAATTATTATGGTTAACATGTAAAATATATATCATCAAATTATTATGATAAAGATAACTAATGAAATAGTTAAGAAAGGTGAAAAAATGTAAAAGATATAATTAAAATACTTAAAAAAAAGTTATGTTTTGTGTTTTTGTAATAAATACGGTTGAATAAGTTAAAAAATATAATAAATGAAGTAGTTAGCATTAGTTAAAAAAAAGAAACAAAATTTGTAAGGAATCATTTAAAAATAGACAAATAATATTGTTTAATTCAGTTTTAATTGAATAGATACGGTGGTAGAACACTAAATGCTGAAGGTAGCAAAGACACACACAATACGTTTTGATGCAAAAATTAAAGGAACTCACATGAACATACTTTCACGAGATTGACATGCTACCCAAGTTACATAAAGTTAACATATGGAAGTTGGATAGACCCAGATAAGGAAAAAAGAGAAAATTTAAACTTTGAGAAATGGTCAAATTTTTGAGCTAATTAGTTGTGTAGAGGCTTGTTAGTTATATGGAGGTTGAAGAGAGAGTAAGAGTAAGAGTAATTTACCTTATTGAGAAAGATAGTTCCTTCTCCGTTGATGTCTACTTCAAGATCAGAGCAAGCTTCCATAGCAAAAAGCAGGGAAAAAACAACACCCGAAAAACAAATCTATAGAGAGAACAAGATTCTTAAAAGAGAAAAGAAACTGTGGTAATAGAGGGGAGAAGAAGTGGAGTATTATGCTGAGAAGAGAAAGAAAACAAAGAGCAAAGGAGCAAGGCACTTTTGTTGGTATTCTGAATAGTCAGAGTACGACTCTTTCCTTCTCTTTTGGTGTATGTTTAGTCAATTGGCGAAGCACCCAGTCATTATAGTGGTGGGTTTTATTTGTTTTTGATAAAACAAAAAAAAAAAGATGTAAGAGGGAAAAAGAGACAAAACGACGAAGGCGTGTCCCAAACTCACTTTGTATTATCTGATCTTATATCCAAAGTAACAAATGACAGAGAGATTCTCATTTGTGATATTCTTTGCCAAAAAAAAAATTCAGAAAAGAATAACCACATGGTCAAATGGTATGGCGAGTTTAGAACTGCGTTAATCATTTCTGAGTTTGAAATCTATCATTTCGGATAAACTCGGTCTCGAAAAGCGAGATGTCTTATTATGAACAACCAAATCTATTTAATCCCGGTGGACAAACCCCTAAAAATTACTCGATTGGGACTCGATTTACAGGACACTTTGAGTTATTAAAAACAATTAAGAAAAAAAGTTTTTCTCATATAGCTACAATTATTATTACTTTGTTGGTAAGGATTATGACAACGCATTAACCTTTTGATCAGCTGATCAATCAGTAAATAATCATTTATTTTCCAAGTAATTATGATTTTTATAAGCCAAATACTTAACCTTTAGCTATACCGTGTTCCTCTACGACAAATAGTTTTAAATCTCAGTTTTTAACAACTACAAGAAAAAGATGTTTTCATGCAAGAATACGGTTCATGTGAACGATAAGAGTCCACTAACGAGGAAACTTGGTCTTTAGGGATGCTTTTGACTCAGTTTTATCTTATTTAATTCCTTAATATAAGGTTTCATTTAATATTAATAATGGACATTGACCCGGATAATATTGCGATTGCTGATAACTATTATTTATAAATCTTATTTATGTGAATATACAAATTTACTAGTAAAATTCAAATTATTAAATTCAGAAAACAACAAGAAAATAGTCGTTTGATAAACAGGGCATCCGTCACAAGAGAAGAGATAAAAGTGTGATGTGTTAATAGAGAGAAAGTAATAACGAAAATACAAAAGTGTGACTGGAGTGAGGTGTTCTCAACGGCTCATGCACCAAAGCAGCGCTGAACATTTTATCAGATAAATTTAGTTTGATTTTTTATTTATTTTGATTAGATCTGAAAAATTTGGATATCCATAATTATTCGAAGAAAAATATATATTAAAAATTAATATCCGTTAAAATAAAGCAAATTATTTTTAGAGGTGGATATCCAATCCGCTCAGAATTTTATACAAATACATATATATCTATAGTTAAATATAATGTTCAAATGTATATTTTTATATAATTATTTGTTTACAAATATATTTTTTATTTATAAAATACATATAAGTATTAAACTAAAAAGGAATATCGTTTTTTTATAAAATTTACAATTTTCTAAAATTTGTGTTTTATCAAAAATATTTATTTCATTACAAAATAGTATGAAACATATAGTTTCATTAATTTTCACTTTTAGTTTAATATTATTTAAAAATATCTTCTTTTTTTTGAAAACAAACATGTATAATATTTTTGGATTTACTTGTATTAAATAAAGTGTATGAGATACTCGTAAATATATGTAAATATTTTCAAATATCCAAAAATTCTCTGGATATTGGGAAAACCGGATATTCATATATCTCCGAAGCAAAACAAATCGAAGATCAGATATCTGTAAGATAAAAAGCAAATCACAAATACCTAAAATTATGACACTATTTGATTTGTTCCCACTCCTACACCAAAGCCCTCCCTAGCATGGTTGCAAAAAAGCCATAGAACAGATCATATGACCTCAGTCGTGACGCTTTTGTTCCTTTTATAAAAGGTCATCTTATATATATCATGGGTGGGCACAAAGCGGATATCCATGATTCGCTCCGCTCCGCACGAATAATCAATTTTTTTATTTGTTTCGATCTGTAGCCTTCTGGATATTTGGTATTACGGATATCCAGAAAATCAGTATTTTTACCAGATATCCGATTCGATCCTTCGATCTGGTAAAAATAAAATAAAATCATTTTTTGAAAAGTATATTTTTAAATTTAATATAAAATAATAGTATTTCATTACAATTTTTTATAAATACATACTTTAAAAAAAATAACCAAATAATTAACTTAGTGAATAAAAATACTAAAAACTTATATAGACATATAAAATTATATGTAATTCTATATATATATACATGTATATACATATGTATACTACGGATCGGATCATATATCCATTTTTAAAATATGAGAATTTGTGATTTGCTCTGTCTTTGACGGATATTGATGTAACATCCCGAGTTGTGATATGTGAAAATGCTTAAAAGAATTGATTTGACTACCTATGTCACCAAAGTGCACTTACATTTTCCGTCACACATCCGTTTAGAACCCCAGGGTTAAGCGTGCTTATGCTGGAGTAATGAAATGATGGGTGACCTATCGGGAAGTGATTCACGATACTGTGTGAGTGAGGCCAAAGCACGGGAAAATGTCATGTGGTGATTGTAGGATCAGTGAACAATGATTTCGAGCCTTGGAAAAAAATAATGCACCGACCGATGAAACGGTATGGGGCCCACGGGCCGAGAGAGCGGGCGTGGGTAGCCCATTAGTTGTGGGCGGTCGGTGCGTTACAATTGAATTTTAGTATTTGTTTTGATTCATAAAGTTATGGAAGGTTTTGGTATTCCTTCTCGAGCTTCAATTTTTAGTGGCTTTCAAGGAATGGAATATTATCAAGCACCCTTCACTGACTGAAACTAGGGGTGGGTCTTTACCAACTCAAAAATATTTGACTGAATCAAAACGAAAATAATAACAAATCAAATCAAATTTTACGGATATTTTCCCACCCCTAATTTATTATACTATTAGAAGGTTTTGGACCGTGGATCTATACATGCAAACCATGTAATTTAGGTTTTTCTTTAATATTTAATGATATGAGATATTAACTAATCATTGGTATATATAAATATTTCATATAGATGGTCTGTTTTTATTGCCAAAATTAAGGGGTCATGTCATTTCATCTCTTACATTTTGCATGAAATTGTTATGGAGGGATTCCTGATTTTGTTCCTTCATATTTTAAGTTTATTACTGAAACGTACGGATCTTTGCTAAACACAATTGCAAAATTTTAAGCATACTTTCTCACCAACTTATATGTTATAGAATATACTATTAGATATTTAGATAAAAATAGTTAAATAAAATACCATAGCACTAAAACATGTTTATGTTCCAAAATAGCAAATAAGGAAAAACACAAAATACCATTCATTAAAAGATAGAAAACACATATATTACTATGGTTAAATAGTTTTTAGGATTTATATTTTAAAGGTGAGATTCCAGGGATCAGAGGTTAGTGTTCATGGTCTAGGATTTATGATATAAAATTCAGATTTTTATTTTATTTTTACGAATATTTATTTATGTTAAATGTATTATTCGTAAAAAGTAAGGTTATATTTTTTTGCTCTTTAATAGTTGCTTTTTAATTATTTTATTCTGTGTGTAATTTGTGAAAAAATAACTATTTTGTGCTTTTTAGAAAATTTACCCTAGTTAAAATAAGAAAAGAATTATATTTAAAAGAAACTAGACTTTGATTCGAGCGATCCTGCATATGTTTTAACTTTTTAAAGAAAGTATTTGTTTTGTAAAAAATAATGGTATATATTTTTAACATTCATATGTATTAAATAATTATCTAAATATGATATACATAAACACACTAGTTTTATAGTTTATATTGAATAAATTTATTTTGTTTTTCTGAACCATCAACTAAATCACCCATATTTCTTTATCATATATTTATCGTATCATATTTGCTTGGCTTATTATTTATATGAAATAAACATAAAATAATCTATTGACATACTAATTTATATTATATTTATACTTTCTATAAATTGGCTATTTATATTTAATAATTTAAATGAATATAACTTCATATTTATATTTTGATCATAGTTTTTGATATGTGTATGTTTCACATTTGAAAGAGCGTAAAAGTGTTTAAATGGATACTTTAATCATGATTTTTGATCCGTATATTTTAATCATGGTTTCAACTCGGTATTTTATTTTTGTTAAATAGGATCGTAAAATGCAAAATTCTAAGAATAAATATGGTATATGCAATTTTTTTATAAGTAATCTAAATTATATGAAATAATTATATTTCACTCCCAAAAAATGAATGATCATAATTTTTAATAACTGATTCCGTTTTTAATAATAGATAATATTTTTTAAAATTATGTGTTTTTGAATATAAATAATGTTTATCAAAAATATACATACACTTAACAATAATTCTCAAATATAAATAAAGAAAATAAATGAATACTTTGCATCAAATTTGGTAAATGATTATATTGGTACATGTAATATATTTATATTGGTGAAGAAGAAGAATTTGTTCAGAAAAAAAGAAAAAAGAAGATTAACATGGGTAGGTGGGGGAGTGAGAAAAATGTAACTTATATTGTTGACAAAAATATATTTTCTGTGTTATAAAATATTTATGATTTTATTAGATTGAGAAATCTTAAAAAAAGACAGAATTTTTATACCCGTAGAGAGAAGATAATACTAGAATAAGATAAACTATCAGAGAGAGAATTATTATAAGAGGGAGAAGAGAAGGTGTGTTTTCGACGATCACAAAACGATCGTTTATATAGAGGTGAAAAAGTAAGTTACTGTGCATGCATAGTGACGGTGGGCTCCAGACAATAATATTTACTCTGCGTACAATGCTGACTTTATATTCTTCACGTTTATAACACTTCCCCTTGGAGACCAGTGTCACAATCGTCTTTTACTTAACATCTTTGTTGCCTCGTTAAAAACCTTTCAAAAAAAAAAACCCGGTGGGAAAAACCATAGTAAGGTAAAAAGAGTGCAACGACGTAAGCTCCCCCTCGAATGATTAGTCATAAGTCCTTCTGATGCCGCATTCCAATGTTATGGACATGTTTTCTAAATATTGAGGTTGGAAGTGATTTTGTGAAGAGGTCAGCTGCATTGTCGCATGATCGAATATATCTTACTTCAATCTCTTTATTTCTTTCGAGCTCTTGAGTATAGGAGAAGAACTTTGGATGTATATGTTTTGTCCTATCGCTTTTGATATATCCTTCCTTCATTTGAGCAACACATGCCGCATTATCTTCATATAAGATAGTTGGCTTCGTACTTTCGTCAATCCCACTACTTGTACATATGTGTTGGTTTATTGATCTTAACCATACACACTCTCTACTTGCTTCATGGAGTGCGATCATCTCGGCGTGATTTGAAGATGTGGCCACGAGTGTTTGTTTTTGAGAGCGCCAAGATATAGCAGTGCCTCCGATCGTGAAAACGTATCTTGTTTGCGACCGAGCTTTATGTGGATCTGAAAGGTACCCTGCATCTGCAAAACCAACCATTTGACCTTTTGAATCTTTTGGATAAAACAAGCTTAAATCAATGGTCCCTTGGAGGTAACGAAAGACATGCTTAATTCCATTCCAATGTCTTCGTGTGGGAGATGAGTTGAATCTTGCCAAAAGATTAACAGCAAATGATATATCAGGCCGTGTGCAGTTTCTAAGATACATTAACGCTCCGATTGCACTTAGATATGGTACTTCAGGACCAAGTATCTCTTCATTTTCCGCAGATGGTCGAAATGGATCATTTTCAATGTTAAGTGACCTTACGATCATTGGGGTGCTAAGAGGAGTTGATTTATCCATGTTAAAATGTTTCAATACTCTTTTAGTATATGTGGATTGATGCACGAATATACCATTTTGAGAATGCTCAATTTGTAGGCCAAGACAATACTTTGTTTGTCCGAGATCTTTCATCTCAAATTCTCCTTTCAGATAGTCTGATGCCTTTTGTATTTCCTTCTGAGTTCCAATAATATTAAGATCGTCAACATACACTGCGATTATCACAAATCCGGATGTTGTTTTCTTGATGAAGACACATGGGCATATAGGATCGTTCACGTATTCTGCTTTTGTTAAATGTTTACTGAGACGGTTATACCACATACGTCCAGACTGTTTTAACCCATATAATGATCTTTGTAATTTTATCGCACATAGTTCTTTAGATTTTGAGCTTAATGCTTCTGGCATTTTAAATCCATCAGGAACTTTCATATAGATATTAGTATCTAATGATCCATATAGATATGCTGTGACAACATCCATGAGACGCATCTCGAGATTTTTATCAGCGGCTAGACTCATCAGGAATCTAAATGTGATTGCATCCATAACAGGAGAATATGTTTCTTCATAGTCAATTCCAGGTCTTTGAGAAAAGCCTTGAGCCACAAGACGAGCTTTGTATCTCGTAACCTCATTTTTCTCATTTCTCTTTCGAACGAAAACCCATTTGTATCCAACTGGTCTCACATCTGCAGGTGTGAGTACAATAGGTCCAAATACTTCTCGCTTATTAAGTGAATCAAGTTTGGTTTGTATTGCATCTTTCCATTGTTTCCAATCATGTCTCTTTTGACATTCATAAACAGATTTTGGTTCTGGATCTTCGATTTCCTCATTTATTTCTGTTGATACAATATATGAGAAAACATCATCGACATCATCCTTTTCATTTCTTTTCCATATCTTCTTATTGTGGATATAGTTGATGGAAATCTCATGATTCATTTCTGATTCATGATGTTCCATTTTGTCAGTATCCTCATCATTTGTTCATTCCAAAATACTTTCTGCTAATTTGGGTGTGTCATTTATCTCGACATCTTTTTGTTTTCTGGAATTTTTATTCTTAGAACCAGTAGGTCTCCCACGCTTCAGACGTATTTTGGATTCACGTGTATCATCTGCTTTTCCTTGCTCATTCGTTATTTTGATACAAGCAGGAGCATTTGCAGCTGGTATATGAGATTTAGTTACCGTCTTGGTATCCGCAAACGCATCAGGTAGCTGATTTAATATACTCTGTAAATGCATAATTCGTCGAACTTCTAGTTCTGTCTCTTTAGTAAGAGGATCAAGATATAACAATGAAGGTACACTCCATTTAATATCATTTCCTATGTTTTTGTTATCTCCCCCTAGAACTGGGAATATTTTCTCATCAAAATGACAATCGGCAAAACGTGCCGTAAAGACATCACCCGTCTGTGGTTCTAGGTACCGTATGATTGATGGAGAATCATAACCAACATATATTCCCAATCTCCTTTGTGGTCCCATTTTTGTACGTTGTGGTGGTGCTACAGGCACATATACTGCGCAACCAAAGATTCGTAAATGAGAAATGTTTGGTTCTCGACCAAACGCTAATTGTAGTGGAGAATACTTATGGTACGCACTTGGTCTGATCCGAATGAGTGTTTCTGCATGCAAAATAGCATGTCCCCATACATAGGTAAGAAGTTTTGATCTCATGATCAATGGCCTTGCAATCAATTGCAGTCGCTTAATTAAAGATTTAGCCAAACCATTTTGCGTATGAACATGAGCCACAGAATGTTCAACTTCAATTCCTGTTACCATACAATAATCATTGAATGCTTGAGATGTGAACTCACCAGCGTTGTCTAGTCTAACTCTTTTAATGGTATAATTAGGAAACTGAGCTCGCAGTTTGATTATCTGAGTTAAAAATCTTGCAAATGCCATATTTCGAGATGACAATAGACAAACGTGTGACCATCTACTGGATGCGTCAATTAATACCATAAAATACTGGAATGGTCCACAAGGTGGATGTATTGGTCCACATATATCGCCTTGAATTCTTTCAAGGAACTTTGGTGATTCCTTATCAATTTTGGTTGGCGATGGCCTTATGATCAATTTTCCAAGAGAACATGCAACACATGTCATTTTATTGCCTTGAGAAATCTCCTGGATTTTCAGTGGATGACCATGTGAGCTTTCTATGATTTTACGCATCATTGTGGTGCATGGGTGACCGAGGCGATCATGCCATAATGTGAACTCTTCTGGATTTTGTTTCACTATAATATTTGATTTGATTTCATCGATATAAGTATGATGCAATCCTGAAGGGAGTTCTGGGAACTTCTCTAATATGTGTTTTCTCCCACATTTATCAGAAGTTACATATATGTACTTCTTTCCATCCTCAGTTGCAGACTGAGTATCATATCCGTGAAGATATATGTCTTTAAAAGTCAACAAATTTCTTTTAGAATTCGGAGAATATAGAGCATTGTTTATGGAGAATTTTGTTTCATTTGGTAATGTAAAGTTTGCTTTACCAGTTCCTTTAATCACGTCTGCAGGACCTGATATCGTATTGACAAAAATTCTTTTAGGTTTTATATCAGAGAAATATCTCTTTTGTCTCAGAATAGTGTGCGTTGTTCCACTATCTGGTATACAAATTTCTCGAACCCGTTTCTTGGATTTTGTTCCATTAGCATTGTGATCCATGTCTGTACATTAACGTTAATAAAAAGAAAAACATGAAAATCATTTATATATTAACCATATAAGAAACACACATAATAATTATACATTATTGTGATGTTAAAGACATCATTATTTGCTTAAAACAGAAAATTTAATAATTATACATAACAATACTGGGGACTATTCAATAGTCTTATTACAAGCATTTCAGTTCTCTTCAGGAGTAATCTAGTCCAGCTCATTTGCGAAATCAGAGGCTTCGAGGTACGATGTCCCCTCAAAATTTTCGGTGAGATTCACTTCTTTAGCTTTGCCTTTCGTAGACTCTTTATATAACTTACACAGATGTGGAGGAGTACGACAGGTACGGGACCAATGTCCTTTACATCCACATCTGTAACAAACAGTTTCATGTTTCTGAGTGGCATCCACTTGGGTTTCTTTACCCTTAGAAACTTGTTCGGATCTTACCCATTTGTTAGATCCTCTCCATTTGGGACTGTAAGGTTTTTCACGTTTGTTGTTGAAACGGCGACCACGATTCCAATTTGTTTGGATTCTCCTCTCTGAGTTTTCTATCGCCGTAGCATTTACTTCGGGGAATGCCTTCGCTCCTGTAGGTCGAGAATTGTGGTTTTTAATCAGAATCTCATTGTTCTTTTCAGCCAACATGAGCGCAACCATCAATTCAGAAAATCTCGTGTACCCACATTTTCTGTAAATTTCGGGTAGGAAGTGAAGTTGTTTGTGGAAAGTGTTGTATGTTTTATTCATCATTTCTGCCTCAGAGACAGGGTTACCACAGTACTTCAGTAGTGAAAATATCCTCAAGACGGCAGAATTGTATTCCTCTACCTTTTGAAAATCTTGAAACCTCAGGTTTTTCCACTCTTATAGATCGTGAGGGAGATTGATTTCCTTCTGGTTATCGAACCGCTCTTTTAAAGCTTGCCACAGGTCAGCTGGGTCCTCTATGCTCGCATAGTCATGCGTAACATTCTCATCAAGGTGTTTCTTCAGGAAAATTATCGCTTCAGCCTTATGCTCAGGCGGCGATTTGTTACCGATTATAATCGTCTCGGTTAACTTTTTCATCACCAGGTAGGGTTTCACGTTGGTGACCCATCCGACGTAATTTTCACCAGTTATTTTGAGAGCCGGAAACTGAAGATGCTCAATTCTTGCCATTTGTATTTCTAAAAACACAACATAATAAATTTTATTAGAATTTCATATTATTTAAAATGAACCGTTTACATTAATCATGCAAGCAATTACAAAGAAAAACACCGCATAAAAAAGCATAGGAATATTTATGTTATACTCTATCGGAGTAAATTCTCCAATACAAAGACCGTAAACACCAACAAAAATTATAACCGCACACAAAACTAAAAGCAAACGAATCATCCTATTTTTTTCAGAAAAAAAGAAAGAAAATCGGAAGAAAATTATTTGAAGGTTTTGAGAGAAGATGAAATGTTATGATGAATTGAATGAATGAAAGATGAGTGTATTTATAGATGAAAATACTGTTCATAGCCGTTTGAAAAAGGGTAAAATTTTGAAAAATTATTTGTGACCGTTGGGATTAATTTTTTAGTTATTATTATTTTATTTCATTTATATATATTTTTGAACCAAAAATCGGTCTAAAAATATCATAATAATCAGTCAACCAAATTTAGTAAATTTCATAATAATTTATATAGGTTGCCTAACATTTATATAATATTCATAACATGCAATTATCAATATTATTATGGTGATAAAATTATTTTGTTAAATTATTAAACAAATTATGCGGTGGCACAGCCAAGCCAATAATTATAGTGTATTTACCAATCATGGTTTATTAATGAGGCGACATACCGCCCGCATCAATATATATAAATAGTATAAATTAAAACAACCACTATAAAATAATAAATAGTAATAAAGGCGGTATACCGACCATTATAGCATGGTAAATATGATACATATAAATTTTACCAAATTGCAGAGTGATCATGCTGATAACGTGTTATAAAATATTTATGATTTTATTAGATTGAGAAATCTTAAAAATGGCAGAATTTTTATACCCGTAGAGAGAAGATAATACTAGAATAAGATAAACTATCAGAGAGAAAATTATTATAAGAGGGAGAAGAGAAAGTGTGTTTTCGACGATCACAAAACGATCGTTTATATAGAGGTGAAAAAGTAAGTTACTGTGCATGCATAGTGACGGTGGGCTCCATACAATAATATTTACTCTGCGTACAATGCTGACTTTATATTCTTCACGTTTATAACATTCTGTATATTATTAATATACGTTAATGTTTATAGTAATGATATGCAATAGGTAAATTAAAAGTATACTGAATTTGTTTTTAATTCAGGTAAGAAATGTTCTATTAGTTTTGAAAAAAATCATGAAATGAATAGCGTTAGGAATAATTATTATTCATTAGTTTTGGAAAATAAAAAAATTACTTTAAGATAAATTTATTTAATAACTCTAATGACATAGAGTTGTAAAAAAGTTGTAAGTCTAAGAGGTAATTCTTATTTGTACTTCTATTTCGATAGTATGGATACTTTCAAATAGTACTAAAACAACGTCCAAAAAATAGCACAATGTTTTTTTCCAAAATAGTATTTATCTAAAAATCAAAATTTTATTTATAATATTTAAGGTCCAGTGAGTATATTTTATGGTCTAATATTTAAAGAGGTGAGTGAGATTAAGATTTAAGAGTTAGTTCACTTTAAAATATATTTTTTCCTTTTGTGCTCTTTTTATTTTAAAATTTTAAAATATGCTTTTTTAGAGATTTTTTCTTTTAACTATTAACTTTTTTTATTTAAGGGAAAAAACTATTAACTTTTGTAACACCAGTGTCTTTGCCTTGAACGTAAGCTGTGGACGCATGTACTTCCGACCGAAACTTATTAGAAATTGTCGGCCAAATTTAATATCTAAAATTGCAGTTGGTCCAGTGAAAATTTCTTAATCTTTATCATTCAGAGGTGATGTGTTTAAACCTCAATGCTGTACATTTTTTATTTTTCATATATAGTGGCCTAAAAAAATATTGTGCTTCCAGCCTAACCTAAGTCTGAGCCGATACTGGTAAACACTATTACTTGGTTTTAAGAAGGCTAGATACTTCTTTACACTTTTTTTTCTGAGGTTTTTCGTTTTTTTTTTCACTATTCAACATGGCAAATTCAATTTAAAGAAATGTCAATACAGAAGTTTCGAAAGATTGTCATCGTGAGTTCAGATGATAATATGATATATTTCCAACTCTCTTACAAAGTGAACCGAATTAATCACAGCTTGGTGGTCTAATGGTTTTTATTGGATGGAGAGTCTCATTTTTGGTCTAGGCCATGAATCGATTCTCTTCCGATGCAAAATTGCTAGTTCATCATATGGATAGGAGGCATGGACCTATAATTGTCACATAAAACAACCGAGGTTGCCTGTTATCGGTGGATAAACACCCAGAGGATTAATCGGTTGGGACTCTATACGAACAACTTTAATTAATAAAAAAAGTGAATTGAATAATACATTTTAATAAGATCTCTTCGTTCTTTTAGTGAAATCACTTTAACCTTTTTGTGACTGCATCACCGTCCCTCGGACGGGAAAACGGTCATTTCATACCCAACATATCGCGATATGTTCAATTCATACTCAGTTTATATGACCGTGCAAAAATATATCTATATTTTTGAAACATTCAAATAATATACTTATTGTTTACTTTTTTGTCCGAATCATACACCAGTCGCCACATCAGTTGCCACATCATCTATTTTTACTCACATGAATGCTACATAAGCTAATTTTGTTGACAAAGATGCCACGTATACAATAATTTTTTTTTAAATAAGAATTTATGATATGTTAGATTATGAGAGTAAGTATTTATGATAAGTTAACCTAAACTAGTAATTACATCAACTGCCACATCATCTAGTTTTGCTCACGTGAATACTACATAAACTAATTTTGCTAACGAAGATGTCACGTGTACAATAATTTTTTAAACAAATAAAATAAAAATATTTTTTTTGAAAATGTAAACTTTTATAGAAAAATGTTGACATCTTATATTTTTTTATTATTTAGTAAAACTAACAAAACTTAATTAAATAATAAAATATTAATCTTATATAAGAGATATATTCATTATAATTTTCTGATCCTATCAATTACTCTTATGTTAATCTTGGTTAAGTGCTTGTTTATAAATTTTTGGATCGATTATGTAATCATGCAAATAATTTTGTGTTAAGAAATTAAGAATTTATGATATGTTAACCTAAATTCTTTAAATGTAAACAACAAAACCAAATTTAATCGAGAGTAACAAAACTGCAACACTGGCATCGAAACATTCTAACAAATATATCTCTTATATAAGATTGAAATTTTATTATTTAGTTAAGTTTTGCTAATTTTACTGAATATTAAAAATTTATAAGCTGTCAAAAAATTATAATTGTTTATATTTTCTAAATATTTTTAATAAAACAGAGTAAATATTATACATGTGACATCCTCGTTAGCAATATTAGCTTATGTAGCATCCACGTTAGAAAATTTAGATGATGTAGTAGCTGATTTGGCGACCAGTGTATGATTTAGCCAAAAGGTAAATAATATGTATGTTATTTGATTTTTTTTCAAACGCACATGTATGTTTTTGTAACAGTTATATAAGCCGGGTGGGTATGCATTAAACATATCGCGATATATTAGATATGAAATGATCGGTTTCCCTCCCTGTGACACTCTTATCTTATAACATTTGATTATTTCACATAATTATTTTATTGGGTTAACTATGAGGTTCTGTAAGGCCCACACACTTCTTAGGTATGTAGTCCAATGTGTTAAATTTGATTAGTTCAGCCACTTACTCTTTTTTCTCTAAATATAATTAACAACTTTCAAGCTCTGTAAAGTTCAAGTGGTGTTTGAAAAAAGCAAGGTCATAGTTGGTTACTTGGGTAAAAGAATCATATATCAAATCTTTGAAGATAGTTAGTTTACTATGATGAATCTAAAGAAGGGATCTTCATTCTCATTGCAAAAAATTAACTATATTTGTAACCTCTAAAGCGTGGCTAAAGAACAAAATTAAGGTTTTAAAAAAAAAATTCCCTAGAAGATTTGGCAGCGCCATGTTCGATGCAGTTCTAAATAAAAATGTTTCACCATATCGGATTTTGTTATAGTAGTTAAAAGAAACAATTAATCCATAAGATAAGCTTCTCTTGTATAAAACAAATTCTCTTTTCTGTAATTATTCATGTAGCAGTTGATCCCAACCCGTTATTTGTAAATTTTTAGTTTCAGTTGATAACAATTTGTTATGTGGGAGTTGTGAACAATCTCAAACCAAGAAAGATTGAAGCTTTATGAAGCTTTATTGATGCAAAATCAAAATAGCTCTATGAAGCTTTATTATGCAAAAATGTAAAGAGAAAGGAAAGCTTTAGATTTGTCTTCAAGAACACAAAAGATTTAGATTGATATCATAAAGATTTAGATAAAGAGGCTGCTTCAATAGCAGCCAAGGTTACATACATTAAGCTTCTAATGACATATATATAGTCCTAATAAAACCTAGTTACATGGTTACCAAACACTCCATATTGGATCATAAGATAGGTTTTGGTTTGGGCTTTAATACTCCCCGCAAACTTGGCGTGGGTCGAACAGCTACGCCATGTTTGAAACCACAAAAGAAGCTGGCTTGGAAAGGGCAGATTTGAAGTAGGATACTTGTGAAGTGGGCAAATTTATGAATTTGATAGGAGCAAGAGTAGAAAGAAGGATCCCATGGAGCTATAAGTAGATTCATCACTTCGTCGCAGAGATGGAAATAAGTATGAGATTGTTTGGTCCATACTTGGAGAATATCGCATGGCTTCACTCAGAGGTTTCTTTTGAACTTGGAGAGCTTAGTCGATCTCACTCAGAGGTACATTGTGACCTTTCTTTCTCACTAGAGTCCGGATTTACTTTACCCGCTTAACTCAACAAACACTTCTCATGACCAAGGAGAATGTCCCAAAACTACTAAAATCCTAAGTGCTCTCTGCTACCTATTCATCAATAAATGCAAACTGCTATTTAACAAACTGGTTTTCTCTTGGACATTTTACCGAGCACCTTGTGTGCGTTTAGGAGAACCAGAAACTTGCAGCTATACACCCAAATTTATCAGACCAAAGACATCCATATTGCATTCTAAACTCAGGCTTCCAATCATGTTAACTAAAGCAGCCAGTATTAATCATCAAACGAACAAGCAGCCATCACACTCTTCTCAAACTATTAAGGTTCCATTCACTTGTTATGTCTGAGATGGAAGTATATATATTACCGTAGAGCAGTGATGGAAGAGTGTCACCTCCCGGAAATCAACAGAGTCAGAGCAGCAATAGGTCACAGGCGTGGGCTTGGTGAAGACAGTGTTGGAAGGCTTAGTCTTGGTCGCTGGCTCCGATTTTGATTTTCTTTCTTTTTGAAAGTTCAGAGCTTTAGCTAGAGAAAGGTCGTAAGCTAGAAGATGGTGAAAATTAACCCATAGATCCAAGGATTTACTCTCTGGTGCTCTGATACCATGTGAACAATCTCAAACCAAGAAAGATTGAAGCTTTATGAAGCTTTATTGATGCAAAATCAAAATAGCTCTATGAAGCTTTATTATGCAAAAATGTAAAGAGAAAGGAAAGCTTTAGATTTGTCTTCAAGAACACAAAAGATTTAGATTGATATCATAAAGATTTAGATAAAGAGGCTGCTTCAATAGCAACCAAGGTTACATACATTAAGCTTCTAATGACATATATATAGTCCTAATAAAATTTAGTTACATGGTTACCAAACACTCCATATTGGATCATAAGATAGGTTTTGGTTTGGGCTTTAATAGGAGTAATGTTAAATAATAAGGTTTTTGGTTCGAAAAACGCCAAACATACCAATAATCTACCTAGAAAGAGCTTAAAACTTACATGTAAAAGGTTAAAGTCAAAGACAGTGTTTTAGAGGGATCATCTAGTCCTACGGGATGAGCGGTTACAATTTAGATATAAACAATTTCTTTAACTATCACACGAGTAGAGTGATGAAATAAAAAACATTTTTAAATACGGAAAAGAAATTGGGCACTTGGCAGTCACGTGCAAAGTAGCACCCCCTCAAACAACTTTTACGATGACCAAAACCGTAAATCAAAATTTGTTTTACTACCCAACAAAAAAATCCTGTCTCCTGAATCGGTATCATCTGATCTACGAGATAATCCAACGGTTAATATTTAGTGAGTACAACCCCTGAAACTGCCTGTAGAGAGACAAACAGTCGACAATAAAGGTTCGTATAACAGAATCACCTTTGTTCTTCGTGCAGCCGCTTTTCCTTTCTCTCACCCAATCAGAAGAATCCACGTGGCGATCATTCTTTTCTTATGATCTTCATTTCTCTCCACCCAATCATCGAGTACCACGTGGCTCGTTTATTTTCTTATTTTTTAATCCTCTCCTTCCTGCTGCTTCATTTCCATATTCTCTGTTTCTTCTTCCTTCTCTCTGAGCATGGACTCGTTGTCTGAGTTACCTCTGCTTCCACAAGTGTACCATTCCATGGAGTACTCCACAAGCTACCCCTACTCTATTACTCCTCTCGAATCGTTACCTCCGTTTCCCTACTCCGATTTCACTACCTACGGCGGCGGGTTCGCCTTCTCCGACCAAAACGGTGCAGACTCTTACTCCATAGAGTCGTCTCTTTCACTCCTCACACACGACTTACTCACTGAGCCGACTCGTTACGAGAAGCTCTTTCCCCTCGACTCCTCTCTTTCACTCCTCACCGGGTCGACTCGTTACGAGAAGCTATTCTCTCACGGAGAAGTAGTAGAGGCGCCGTTTCTCCACTTGCCAGATCTCCAGTCCTTGGAACATACAACCACCGTGGAAGTCACGAAGCCGCCCTGCCTCTCTCTCGCTCCACCTCTTCCCGTGTCCACCAAACACGACGTTGACGCGAAACAACGTCGTTTCGAAATCTCTCCGTGCTCCTCTTCGAAATCTAAATCTCCGGGCAGCAGCAGGCGAAGGAAGATCTCCGACAGAATCAGGTCGCTGGAGAAACTTATGCCGTGGGAGACGAAGATGAGCTTGGCTACGATACTGGAGGAAACGCACAAGTACATCACGTTTCTCCAGTCTCAGATCGCTTCACTAAGTTGGATGCCTCTCGAATCCGTCTACCCAACCAAACCTGGAGAAACAGGAGTTACTAGTCCGCTCATGTCTCTGACGAGACAACAGATTCTCCAGGTCTTTGCGAACTCCCCAGGTTCACGTAACGTTCTTTACACGCGCGGTGTTTGTGTCTTCTCCTATGAACAGCTTCTTTCCGTCAAGATGATGGCTGAATCCACCAGAAACCTCTGAAAAAAAAACATCTTATGTTTGCTCTGTTTTTTTCTTGATTACATATCGTTTTAATGACTGGAGTATGATCTAGTGATAGTATGAAGGCATTGCTTTATACAAATGTCTACGAACTTGACTATGGTCTCTGAATGATTGTTGCTCTGTTCCACAGTAAGTCCATCAATAATCAAAATACATTCTAAGTCAAGCAAACCAACAATAAGTTCACAGAGATTTTAAAAACAAACAGAAATCAAATCACATAGTTTCCCTCAAATCATTTTTCCGGATAACGTTGTGGAGATGACTGAAGATATGAGTTCATTCTTCTTTCTGCAAATCTCTAGCGCCATGGGAAACAAAGCCTTGACGTTTTCATTGGTCTCCTTATCTAATAAGCATAGTCTTCATGAACCAAACCTTGAGCAACAATGGTGTCAATAATACTCTTCAGATAAGGATGCCTAGCCCAAAACTCATTTCCCTCACCACTATTGGTCTCAGTTTCTGTAAAAAAAAACACAACAATCTTTAAAAAGGAACTTTCAGGACAGGACATGCACTCGTTGCTGATAAGAGTTGTAAACGTTGGATACTTCTGATTAAAAGGAGATAGTGATATGTATACCTCTTGGACTGGTGATTTCAGACGATTCGTCTCCCCATGGATAAGAGATTTCGGAGTCTCCGAAGTCTTCATCGGATGATGGTTTGGAGTTCTTGAGGAGATCAATCAGAACTGCCATCGTCTTGGAGGTTTGAGGAGATCAATCACGACTTCAGCTGAACATCTGGACTTGACCACAGCAGCACTGTTATTTGGTTCGATCAGGACCACATCATTTTGTTGAGGTTATTTCCACAATTTATATAGGGGAAGTTGAGGGTTCCCATCTTTGTAAGTTTACCATCCAGTGAGCGAAGTGGTAAGGCCGGTTTTGTTTTAATAGTATTTAGGTTAGTGATGATTCTGTTTTTACCCTTATAAACCAAAAATTAGAACACAACAAAACAATGTGACATTAAAGTGAAATCCAATTTGAACAATCCTAATTGCATTTCCACCCGCCACCACTCAACAATTTCGGTTCTTCTTCGGAAACTTCTCTTCAAGTGAGAACTGGCCTTCGGGCCTAACGGGCCATGTCACTTGTGCCTTTTTCTTCTAAAATCTAAGATAGTGGATGATATTGGGCGAATTTGCAATTCTACAATAAGTTTGATACCATTTTACAAATTTAACTTTAATGATTATTTAAAAATCTCTTAACTTTTTGATGAAAATATATTTAATTAATTTTTCTAAATATTTTTAAAAAGTTAGAAACTCAACCTCACCTTTTTTAACACTAAATCCTAAACAATAATCAAAAAATATTTTTTGATAATGTTAATATATTTTTGATAATGTGTTTTTTTGCAAAACGATACTTAACTTATGTTATTCTTAACAATTTCTCATGATACAGAGTGTACTCAATTTAAAAATTGATGTTTTTTGTATTAAAATAACAATTTCTTTATTCGTCAAACAAAATTTAAAATCTCAAAGTATAATTTAAATTTACTGCTACTGAAAATAGTTAAACAATAATTTTTACATATTTTGTAATTTTAACGTGTTTTGATAAAAAATGAATTCTCAAAAAACTAGATAAACTTATAAATTGTATTGATAAAATCATAGCAATTTTATTAACTCACAAAAATATTCCAAAAACTAATCAATTTCAAATCCTTCCAAATCATTTTAGGCGGTGTTATTCAAAATCAATTAATAATGTTTTATAATCTATCAAATTTTAAAATTTTAGAATAGTTTAATTTGATGGATTCTAAAATCTCTGCAGTATACACTGGATTTTGAGTTCAATTATTTATTCATGGGACTCCATAAGAAATAATTTGAAATCAATCCAAAATACAAAAAAATTAAAATCCTTAAAAATTTATAACATTGGATTTTAAAATCAAAATTTAAATCATTCATTGAATAACACTAGATTTTAAAATATAATTTATAATCATCGTTCGAATAACAGTGGATTGTGTTTGGATTTGAATTCTATTAAAATACATCATTGAATAACACAACCTTAGATTGTAGATATTTTTATTTTAATAATTAAAATTATCATACATATATAAAAAAATATAAATTTAAAACGTGGTCTTCTTTACCCACAAAAAATGCTCTCTAAGAAAGTGTTACTCGTAGTAGGTCTAGCTTTCCTTCCACGCCCTCCCATGTATTCGCTAGATTTGAGTTTTAAGGTTGCTCTCCCGTCAAATCTTCTAGATCTTCTTGTTCCCCGTGACCCTCCGCTTGATATTATATCCTTCATGAGTTTCCTTCAGTTGTATGATCCATGGGCCACCGTTAGCTTTCCCCATAAGTTCTCAGATAATGAGCCTCTTTTGATGATTTTATATGGGTCAGCTTCAGATAAAAATTCTTTTTTGCCGTATGGAACCCTCTTTGTATTTTCTCCCCTGTTCCGAGTAAGCTCAAGTCACGCTCTTTACCCTATGCTTCGGAATGTGGTTGGATTATCCATGTGTGCGTAGAGTTGGTCTTTCGTTATGCTATTGTGACCTTTGTTGGTATATTTGTGGCCAATGTGTGGTTCATTACTGCAGTATGCAATGATATGTAATTCTCTCCTCTTGTGGCAACTTGGAGTGAAAGTTCTTAAATTATGTATCATTCCAGCAAATCTGGTTTGACTGGCCTCTTTCGGAGACAGTGGTGATTGAACTTGTGATATCACCTTTATCTTTAAACCTTTATTTTAGTACTTGTTGTTTAAGATTTACCATTTGCTTGTCCATTGTATTGGTCTATGCTTTGGATTGTTTGGTTCCTTGTAGCGTTATTGTATCTTCCATTGAGAAGTTAAACTCTTTTAAGTTTCAATGAAAGTAGGTTTGATCCAAAAAAAACATAACGTCTAACTAATGCTTTTAAACCTAATGATTTGGAGCCTGGTTGCTATAAGTATGCTAGATTGTGGCTAAGTAACTGGGAGCTGATACATATATGCTAGAGAAACAACAATACCGTCCCATATCAGTAACTCTCGCACATGCTACTCTGCCCCGTATTAATGCTACTTTTTATGTAAGCTATTGTGGTTTGATCAAAAAAGCTTCCTAAGGAAACTTTAGAGGTTCTGTTTTTTCGACTAAACTTTACAGTTTCAATATTGGTTATAATTAGACAAGAAAACAAACAATTTAATAATTGACGTGCCAATGTTGGCTTTCACGTGGCCATCCTATCCTAGCCAGCGTTTATTCCCACCATCGCATGATTCATTATCTCTCAAGTAAAAACAAACAAAAAAAAAACTCTCATCAACCAAAAAGAAAAAAAAAAGAAGTAAAATAAAGAAGACGAAAGAGAGAGAGATCCGAATCCAATCTCATCTGTAATCTTCTGATTCACTCTCAGACAATGCTCTGCTATGTCGGAAAAGCCACCAAGATTTTTATTTTCATCGTCACCGTTGTTGTCGTCATTGGTCTCGTCGTAGGCTTTGGTGTCCTCCGTCGTCACTCACACCACTGCTCCGGCGACTATTGCTCATCTCCCACCGATTCTTCTTCTTCCTCTGCCTCCCCTTTCATAACTCCGTTTCCTAATCCCACCCCGGACCCGAACCCGAACCCGCCTGTACTCGGATCTTCCCCACCCGGCTCATCTTCACCAAACCCATCTCTTCCAATCACCCTAAATCCGCCGGCGCCGTTCTTAAACCCGAACTCGCCTCCGCCTCCGTCTAATCTGAACCCTCCGCCGCAATTTCCACCTCCTCCGCCGGATTCAGATACAACCACCGCACCGCCTCCACCTCCATCGCAGTCATCAATGCCGCCGCCACCTCCAGCGGAAGAATCGGCATCCCCGCCGTTAAATCCGCCGAGTTCCGTAGTCAACACTCCCGCTCCAGTGCATGCGAAGCTGGTCAACGACTAAAGTAGACCATACATTTGTAAATTAGAAAGACTTTCTATCACTTTCCAGTTCTTGAACTTGATTCGTTTGTTTGTTATTCCTAATTAGATCAAATGTTTTAATCTTTAAATCAAGGCGCAAACTTTAATCTCACTTACATAAATCATATATGAAGAGAGTTCAGATTGAATGTTTAAACACTTGATTTTCATATACTAATTCCAATGATCTCAATGGAGAGTGAGTTGTCAAAACATCTTTATAGTCGACAAAGACAAAATAATTTTGTTTTTAGGTTAAGCAGTTGTATTTGTTTGTGTTAGTTAACTTATAAGTTAACTAAAGTCCTTGAGTATCATTGTCTCACATTTCCTTTTCCTTTGCTGGTGATTAATAGTAGGTCCCTTGATAGTATTAGAGAATAGTAGCCATTACTTTGTTTTCATTGAAATAATTTAAAGGTGCGTAACTGTGAAAATAGAAAACAGGAGGTGGGTCGATGGGTTAAGAATCCCATGTAATTTGTCTGACTAATTTTTGACCACTTCAGGTTGACAATATTCTCAACTATTTCCGTATCTTAATGTATTCTTCGCTCCTACTTTATCTTTTATTTTGTCCCCGTAGTCCATACTGTTATAAAAGACTAATTAATTTTAATGTATCGTAGATTAACAAATGTAAAATTTTATACCCTCAAAAGGAGAGTAATACTGCTATAAGATAAAATAGACCTTAACGGGTGGATATTAATTTGAGAAATTGCTAATAATAACATAAGTTAAGTACCACTTTACAAATATACATACTATCAAAAATATATTAATATTTGAGTTTACACTTGAGTGATTATTGTTTGGGGTTTAGTGTTAAAGAGGTGAAGTTGAGTTTTTAAATTTTTTATAAATATTTAGAAAAATTAATTAAGTCTATTTTCATCAAAAAGTTAAAGTATTTTTGAAAATTGTCATTCATTAAAGGTATATTTGCAAAGTGGTATCATACTTGTGGTATAATTACAATTTTCCCTATTAATTTTTATCTTTAGATATATTACTATTCATTTTTATGATTAATGTTATATCTTTTAGATGTTTCCATGTTTAACTAATTGTATTCAAAAGATTTGTATTTAATTGGGTAGTAAGATTATTTTTGATACAAATACCCGAAACCGTTTCAAATACGTTGGTTATTTAGATATTTTTATGTTTTTACATATCAGAATCAGAATCAAAATCAAAATCATTCGGACCCGAGATGACACAACTCGAACCCCACACATAAATTTATAATATCCAAGTTGGACCTAATTTCAAAACCCAAAAAAACTAATCTCAAAAGAAACAACTTGTACTTGAATGAGTACCCAAATGTTCATACCTAATTGATTCTGTAAATAGTTAAAAAAAAACTCTTTCAAAATGTTTGGCTAAAATAAGGGAAATAGAAAAAAAATTATTTAGTAAAATAGTTATATGAAGTGAAATATTAAGTGAAAATAAATGTAATACATTTTAGTTATTTTATTTTATGTTATTATTTTGTTCACATAAACTATGCTTTTAAATTATGTGTTTGGTTACGTAATTTTTCATCGATTAGAACTAAGATAAAAGAAAGTTTTAGTAACACATATTAAACCAAACTATTAACCATATGCAAAACTCGATTATTTTACATTTTTTATTTTTATAATTTTCACAAAGTTAATGTTGATTAACTAATAAATAAAAATCTGCACTATTACTTTTATGGTAATATAATTAATGATTTGATGTATTGCTAAGGTAAATATAGTTATTGATTTGATGTATTGTTAAGGTAATATAATTAATAAAATTACTAAAAGAACACTATATTTTTTTATAATACTATCTATGTTTTCAAGCAATTCTAGTTTATACTGCTATATATGTTTCCAAACAATATCAAAATGTACTTCAGTTTTAATAATATAGATAACTATAGAAAGAATTTTATACAAAAGGAGAAGAGAAGGTAAAGTGCAAATTACAACCGTTTGTATATATAAAATTGAAAAGTTAAGTTATTGTACGTGCATAGTGACGTGAATTCTACATAATAAACATTCACATGATATGTTAAGTTTCGGTGCAACATATATTGATTCTATTTCTTCTCGTTTATAACACTCCCCTTGAAAACTAATGTCGCTATTATCTTTTGTTTAATGTCTTTGATGCCTTGTTAAAAACTTTTCTAAGAAAACTCAAGGGAAAAACCACAATAAGGTAAAATTAGTATAACCATGCAAGCTCCCACTCGAATGAACATTATATCATTGATCCTTTTGATGACGCATTTCAATGTCATGGACATGTTTTTTTGAATACCGAGGTAGGAAGTGATTTTGTGAAAAGGTCAGATGCATTGTCACATGATCATACATATCTTAGTTCAATCTATTTATTCTTCTCAAGCTCTTGAATGTAAGAGAAAAGCTTCTGATGTATATGTTTCGTTCTATCACTTTTGATATATTCTTCCTTTGTTTTAGTAACAAATGCCGCATTATCATCGTATTGAACAATTGGCTCCATATTTTCGTTAATTCTACTGCTTGAACAGATGTGCCAACTTATTGATCTTAGCTATACATATTCTCTACTTTCTTTATGGAGTGTGATGATCTCAACATGATTTGAAGACGTGACCATAAACATTTGTTTCTAAGAATGCGAGACATAAAAGTGCCTCTAAAGTAAAAATGTATCCTATTTACGATTTAACTTTGTGTGGATCTCAAAGATATCATTCATCTCCAAAACCAACCATTTGACCCTTTGGATTTTTAGGATAAAAAAACCTAAATCAAGTGTCCCTTGAAGGTGATGAAAGACATGTTTAATTCCATTCTAATGTCTTGGTGTGGGAGATGATTTCAATCTTGCAAAATATTAACAACAAATGATATAACAGGCCATTTAAAATTTTCAAGATACATCAGTGCTCTGATTGTACTTAGATATGTACTTCAGGACCAAATATCTATTCACTTTCCGTAGATGGCCGAAATGGATCATTTATAATATTAAGTGATCTGATGACCATTTGGGTGCTAAGAGGAGTTGATTTATTCATGTTAAATCGTTTCAACACTTTTAGTATATGAGGACTGGTGCAATAATATACCATTTTGAGAATGCTCAAGATATAGGCCAAGACAAGACTTTGTATGTCCTAAATCTTTCATCTCAAATACTCCTTTCAGAAATTCTGATGCTTTTTGTATTTTCTTTTGAGTTCCGATAATTTTAAGATCATCAACATATACCGCGATTATCAAAAATAAAGATGTTTTTTTCTTGATGAAAACACATGGACATATAGGATTGTTCACATATTCGTCTTTTCTTAAATGCTCACTGAGACGATTATACCACATATGTCCATATTGCTTTAACTCATATAATGATCTTTGCAATTTTACTTCACATAAATCTTTACGTTTGGAACTTAATGTTTCTAGCATATTAAATCCACCAGGAGCTTCATGTAGATATCAATACCTAATGATCCATATAGATAGGCTGTAACGACATCCATGAGATGCATCTCAAGATTTTTTTCAGCTGCTAACTCATCAAGAATCTAAATATGATTGCATATATACCATGATAATATGTTCCCTCACAATCAATTCAGATTTTTGAGAAAATTCTTGGGACACAAGACGCGCTTTGTATCTCATAATCTTCTTCCTTTTATTTCGCTTTTGAAGGAAAACCCATTTGTTTCCAACTAGTCTCACATATGCAGGTGCGAGTATATTAGATCCAAAAAAAAATTGTGTATTAAGTGAATCAAGTTCGATCGGTTTGTATTGCATCTTTCTATTTTTTCCAGCTATGTCTCTTTTGATTTCCATAAACAAATTTTAGTTCTGGATCTTTGATTTCCTCATTTGTCACTTGACATAATATATGAGAAATCATCATCAATAGCATCTTTTTCATTTATTTCACATCTTCTGATTATAGATATAGTTGATAGAAATCTCATGATTTCTTTCTGACTCATGATGCTCTATTTTGTCAATATTATCATCATTTGATTCTTCTAAAATATGTTTTGCTATTGTAGGTGTGTCATGTATCCTTTCGTTTTTTAAGATTTTTATTCTTAGAACCAGCAGGTCTACCATGCTTCAGGCGTATTTTAGACTCACATGTACCCTCTGTTTTTTCTTGCTTATTTATTATTTTGATACAAGCAAGAAAATTTGCAGCTGGTATATGAGATTTAGTTATTGTCTTGGTATCCGCATATGCATCAGGTAGTTGATTTTCTATACTCTGTAAATGTATAATTCGTCAACCTTCTAATTGTGAATCTTTAGAAGGAGATCAAGATGTAACAACAATTACTTTTTTAACATAACTTTAAGACTTAGTATTTCAGCGAAAAGGTGTGCCTCTTACAATCTCACGATTTGTACGGTGCCACTCGAATGAAAGAATTGTTATTTATTTCTATAATTACGAGATTCTTTGTTTTTTCACTTTAATCGACTATGATAAGATACCAACTTTCAGTTTCATCTAAAATTAGCACCTTATATACAATAAATATTGTCTATTATCAACGTCACATGTGCATGTGATAAAATAAAGGGCAAATCTCTCAAACAAACCTTTTGGAAAAAAAATCACAAAAATAGACTTCAAAGAAAAAAATGATCAAAATAAACTTTTTTATATTTTAAAATTAATTATATATATATATATATATATATATATATATATATTTTTTTTAATTTTCATCCCTCCAAAACCCCACACCATGAATCTAAACCTTAAATCTAAATTAGTTAACCCAAGGGGTATAAATGTATATTTACACCCTTTAATAAAGTTTATGTTGGTCATTTTTCTCTTTAAAAGCTATTTTGGTGACAAAAATATTTTTAGGTCTATCTTAGAGTATTCCTCTAAATTAAAAGCAATCTCGTTATAAAGAGGCAATCATCGTGAAAGAAATTAATATTGTTGAATAACCTTGCCTATTATCAACTTCACATTTGTATGTGCTGGATTAAGCTTGAAGATAATTTAAATGGTAAGTTTCCTAACCTCACGAGTTATGGAAGAATTAAAAAATATAGAATTATGTTAATTTTAGAGAGACTAGGAGTTATCTAATCCCTATATAAAGAGATACCAATATGTGATATAACTTATGATTTTTGTAAATGATTGAGAGTTTAAGGTTTTGAGTGATTTTCCTTAAGAGACTAATAAGAGAGTTATTCTTATTATTGAATTCTTACTTTGTGTTCTTGAGGTATCATATTTTATATTTGGTATTAGAGCTTGAGGTTCACTAAGAATCGTTTATGATAAAAAAAAGAGATCATGAGCGACGAGGAGAAATAAGAAGTTGGGAAAATGCCAAAGAAATCATACCCTCCTCTATCAAGTGTCCTACTCAATGAACTATACAATTTGGGACATAAGGATAAAAATTGCTCTCAAAATTAATAAGGTATGGTAGACAGTATAATTTGGAACTAAAGATGAAGACAAAAAAATATGGCAATCGCTTTATTACTTCAGTCCATACATGAGGCCTTGATCATTCTGGATGCAATAAAAGTGAGCCATGTTGGAGCTGATAGGGTGAAAGAGGCAAGATTGCAAACCTTAATGGCTGAGTTTGATAGAATCAAGATGAAGGAAGGAGATACTATCGATATGTTTGAGGGAAAACTTTCTGAGATTTCTTCAAAATGTATTGCACTTGCTGAATTCATTGATAAACCAAAACTTGTAAAGAAATTCTTTAAAAATTCTACCAGGAAAATGATACATTCAGATTATTGCAGCACTTGAGAAAGTTCTTGATCTCAATACGACTAGTTTTTAAGATTGGGAAGAAGAAGACTATCTCGTTCGATTGCTTAAACTCCAAGAAACAGTTGAAAAGAAGGATGATGACACACAGGAAGCTGGTAACTTAATGATGCACGAAGTGGTGTATCTTAATAAGCGAAGGTAAAGCCAAACATCTTTGAGGATGATTTGCAAGCAATTTATCTTGGGTATCTCGAAAACGGAGCCAGCAATCACATGAGTGGAGATCGTTCCTTTTTCTTCTTCCTTGAAGAAACAATCACATGGATGGTGAGATTTGGGGATGATTCTCATATAGAAATAAAAGAAAAAGATCCGGTCCAATTTCTTCTTAAGAATGAAGGTAAGAAGCAAGATCATAAGTCTTGGTCAAGCTACATAAGAAGGGTTTGAAGTTCGTATGAAGAACTAACATTTAACCTTATATGATCAAAACGGAGAACCAGTAGTAAGAACATGGAGGTCCAAGAACCGACTATATAAATTCATCATAGAAGTCAAGAACGTAAAGTGTCTATAGCTAGTATCAGTGAAGGAAACAACGATGTGGCATGCACGATTAAGGCATTTCAACTTTGAAACCATGAAGACGATGGCAAATAAAGAGCTTGTTGCAGGCATACCAAAGATCATGAGAGAAAAAGAAACCTATGTATCATGTTTGTTTGGAAAACAAAAAAGGCAATTGTTTCCACAAGCGACTGCATATCGAGCTCCACAAGCTTATGAACTAATACATGGTGATCTTTGCGGACCAATCACACTTTCCACACCAGATCGTAATAAGTACATCTTTGTAATTATAGATGATTACTCTCGATATATGTGGACGTTTCTAATGCAGGAAAAGAGTGAAACATTTGACAAGTTCAGACGGTTTAAAATCCAAGCTAAACAAGAAACAAAAACTTCTATCAAGACGTTCCGTACATATAGAGGAGGATAATTTACATCACATAAGTTTCAAAAAAATTGTGATAAATATGGCATAAATAGACATCTCACAGCACCCTATTCCCTCAATAAAGTGAAGTTGTTGAGCGACAAAGCAGAACTTTACTAGAGATGACAAGAAGCATATTGAAACACATGATTGTACCAAACTATCTCTAGGGTGAAGCTAGTAGACATGCTACATATCTAATCAATGGAGTGGCAACAAGATCATCGGAAGTTCCTCAGACTCCATACTAGGTTCTTAAGGGCAGAAAATGAACCTCAACCACTTAGAGTATTTGGTTGTGCGGAATACGTAAGAATAAAGGAAGCTGGAAGAAGAAAACTAGATGATAGATCAAGAATGTTGGTTCATCTTGGAACAAGCCTAGATCCAGAGCATATCGATTATTTGATCCAATCAATAGAAAGATTGTTGTTAGCCGAGATGTCATATTCGATGAGATTAAAATCTGGAACTGGTGTGGTGATCGTGAAGCAAACAATAAAGGATTTGGATATTTTAGTCTAAACTTTGGATTATTTGTAAACATAGGCATAAGACATGATGATGATGGTTTACATAACAATGGCTCCACCCGAGCAATGGAAGGAACAAAGAATATTAATGTAAATGTTGAAGAGGATGGCGGAATAGAAGGTTTGCCATCCGAGAAAGAATATGAAATCGATGAACTTGATGAAGATCAAAGCGATCAGGTTGAAACAAGAAGATCAACAAGGTTAACGAGGAAACAAAGTATTTAAGCGACTATATATGTCTTGTAGACATAGAATTTAAACTACTATTGATGTCAATCAATGAAAAGCCTTGACATTTTAATGAAGCTAAAGATTCTAACAAATGAGTTGTAGCATGTGAGGAAATAATCACATCTATAAAAAAGATTAAGACATGACTTAGTTGATCTACCCATCGGAACCAAGCCAATCGGGTTAAAATGGGTCTTCTAAATAAAAAGGAACCCTGATGGAAGTGTGAATAAGTATAAGTAAAGGCTGGCCATGAATGGTTATGTACAAAGCCATGGAGTTGAGTTTGACGAAGTATTTTCCCTTGTTGCACGTATTGAGATTGTCCGGTTCATAATTACTTTAGTCGCTTCTAATCAATGGGAAATACACCATCTTGACGTCAAAACTGTGTTTCTTTTCTTCATGGAGAACTAAAAGAAGTAGTTGACGTGAGACAACCTGAAGGTTTTGAGGTCAAGGGGAGTGAGAACAAATTATACAAACTCAACGAAGCACTTACGGACTAAAACAAGCCCCAAGAGCATGAAACGCAAAGTTGAATACAATTCTTATGGGGATGAGTTTCGTGAAGTTCTCAAAGGAACCCTCTCTTTACCGTAAGAAAAAGAAGGACCATCTCCTAATTTTTGCAGACTACGTTGATGATCTTTTCATCACATTTACCAATTTAGAAATGATATTTGAGTTCAAAATAGAGATTTCTACAAAGTTGAGATGAGTGACGTCGGAAAAATAACCTATTATCTTGGTATAGAAGTACTTTAATGTCAATATTGTATAACACTGAGTTAAGAGAGATATACGCGCAAGATCCTAAAAGAGGCAGGAATGGACGATTGAAACGATTGTCATATACCAATGGAATCAAACTTGAAAATGTCGAAATAAGAAGAAAAACAGATCAACGAGAAGGCTTATAGAAGAATAGGTATTGGTTGCCTTCGATACCTACTCCATACTCGTCCAGACCTTTCCTTCGTAGTAGGAATGCTCAGTCGATATATGCAAGAACCGAGAGAGTCTCATGGAGCTGTGATGAAGGAACTTCTTTGATATCTGCGTGGAACCATGTCGTATGGATTGACATACAAGTGCTCAAACGGTACAAGATTGGTAGGTTACAATGAAAATAGTCACAACGCCGATGGAGATGATGGAAGAAGTATAAAATGTCACATATTCTATTTTGAGAAGTGTCCTATTACGTGGTGTTCACATAAGCAAGAGATTTTTACACTCTCATCTTTTAAAGCAGAGTTTATGGCTGCAATGAAATCAGTTAAACAAGAAATTTGGCTCCAAGGATTGCTTGCCGAGGTGGTCGGAAGAGAGTGTGAGAAAGTAACAATTCGTATTGACAACAAATAAGCGATATCACTTACAAAGAACCCGGTTTCATGGCTGAAGCAAGCGTATTAATAGAAGATTCACTTCATATGAGAGTGCGTTGAGAATGTAAATTAGAAAGTGAGCAAAAAGCGAATATCTTAATGAAATCGTTTGGGAGGATAAAGTTCAAAGAAATGAGGAGTCTTATTGGAGTTCAAGATGTCAGAAATTCCGAGTTCACGCTTAAGGGTGAGAATGTTGGATTAAGCTTGAGATAATTGAAATGGAAAGTTTCATAATCTCACCGAGTTATGGAAGAATTAGAAAATAGAGAATTATGTTAAGTTCAAAAAAATTATGAGTTATCTAATCTCTATATAACGAGATACCAATGTGTGGTATAACTTATGAGTTTTATATGTAATTGAGAGTTTAAGATTTTGAGTGATTTCCCTTAAGAGATTAATAAGAAGAGTTATTCTTGTGATTGTGTTCTTACTTGTGTTCTTGAGGTATCAGATTCTATAGTATGTACACATTTATACATATTATTAAAACGCTCGATATCTATATTATTAAAACTGAAGTACCAATGGGATTGTTTGGAACATGAATAACAATATTAAAAAGAAGTATGTTTGAAAACATGAATTGGAGTATTAAAAGGGATTTAAGCTTAATCAGCTTTTTTATTAATCATATCTTATTTTGCATAATATAGATTGCATAATATAGATTGTCTATTATTTACTAACAATAAACATCTCAATATGATAAATATATTATGAGAAATATATGATACATCTTCCAGCTATATATACGTAACTAAATGATTATATTTACTTCATACAACATTATTTATAAATATAATAATATTCAATTCATTATATGGTGAAAATATAAAAAAATAAGAAAATTAAAATGAAACACAAATATAAATTTATAAAAAATAAGAAAAATTAATTCCCTCGATACACCTGCATTACAAAATGGTAAAACATCTAAAATATATCATGATCACATAAAATATAAATAACTACATATATATTTTTAGATTACATTATGAAATTTATAAAATGCAAAATGTTATGAATATTATGTGATGTACATTGTGGAAAGTCTTAGATTTACTTGATTGTCAAGGTTACTCGTTCTCCAAGTTATACTTGGTTCCCAAACTATTGTAATCCTATATAAAGAATCTATTACTCATGGAATAATATACACCCATTACTCTCTTCTCTTCTTTACTTACAACACGTTATCAGCACATCTTTAGCGATCTTGAGATAATAGGTATAAATTTTTATTATGTCCAATCCTTCCTCAAACCATGCTTATTATTAATTCATGGTTTGTAAGAATGGGTTCGTACACAATATGATGTTAGGAGCTTTAGTCGACAGTATTGATCTACCCTTGTTTTAAAGAAAGAAAATAATTCGATTGAAAAGAGATCTTGTCGATGTTTATAAGCTAATGCTCAATAGTATGTGCTCTCTTTGTTAATCATATGTGATGCTTATATTTTATTATTAAAAATCATCATGTTACTGCATAATCCATTATTTAAATCATTCTTATTATTAGTTCATGGTTTGTAAGAATAGATTCATACACAATATGAGGTTAGGAGCTTTAGTCGACAGTATTGATCTACCCTTTTTTAAAGAAATAAAATAATTCAATTGAAAAGAGATCTTGTCGATGTTTATAAGCTAATGCTCAATAGTATGTGTTCTCTTTGTTAATCATATGTGATGCTTATATTTTATTATTAAAAATCATCACGTTACTGCATAAACCCATTATTTAAATCATTCTTATTATTAGTTCATGGTTTGTAAGAATAGATTCATAAACAATATGAGATTAGGAGCTTTAGTCGACAATATTGATCTACCCTTGTTTTAAAGAAAGAAAATCATTCGATTGAAAAGAGATCTTGTCGATGTTTATAAGCTAATGCTCAATAGTATGTGCTCTCTTTGTTAATCATATGTGATGCTTATATTTTTATTAAAAATTATCACGTTACTGCATAACACATTATTTATTTTCTTATAGAGTTATTGTCATGTCTCTTATTTTAGATAAGGCCTTTAGGCAGAGCCATGGTGCAAGGATGCGCACCAGTCAGGAAGAAGACCCAAAGACAAGCGTATCATGGCTGAGTAAGTGGGTTAAGGGCATCAAAAGGCTGATACTTAACCAAAACAAGGTATAGGCGAGGGAAAGAGAGCGGACAAGTGCAATGGCAGCTAGGTGAGGTGTGGTACAACTTAATGTAGCTCACTTAAGTGTGAGTTAGCTCCAGTAGCTGGAGTACTAGCTCACTCAGCTGAGAAAACTAGTGACCAGCTCACCTCAGCTTGGTAGATTGTTTGGGTAGCTCGATCATCTAGGTCAAGCTCAGTACATCTCAGTGTAGCTCACACCAACTTAGGTCAGCTCCAGTAGCTGGACTACTAGCTCACTCAGCTGGGGCAGCTAGTGGTCAGCTCATCTCAGCTCGTTGGAGTGTTGGGTCTTGACCATGGGGCTCGGGTCATGGGTGGTTATGAGGCCAGCCATGTTGGCCAATGGGATCCGATGGGTTTGTGGGCTTGCGAAATGAGGTAAGGCATGTGGGAAAGCCTTATGTGCATTTGTTCAATCAGCCCAAAAGGAAGAAGGGGTAGTTTATGGCGAAAGGGTGGGAATGGTACTAGTTGCACCCTTTCGGCCACCAAATCATGCATGTTCGCCCAGGCAGTTATTGGCCGACTTTTATCTATAAATACAGACCCTTGGGGTCGAGATTTTCCACAATTTCTAGAAGGGAAAACTCTGCCCATTTCGCGAGATAGAGAAAGAAAGAAAGAGAGAAGAAGTATGATCAAGGCAAGGCCGTGTGTGGGGTGATTTGTTTACAATCAGAAGTTGGTCCGTGTGAAATGGAGATCGATTAATGTTGGGAACCAGATGCAAGGATAAGGATTTGGAGAAGGGCATGAGAACACCAGAGCGCACACCCAAGGTGAGTGTTTTGGTCCGACCCAACCCTCCTTAGCCACGGTGGAATTTTGTGTGTGCTTTGGTCGGTTTGGTAAGGCCAAATCCATATCTTCTCTTTACCTTATTGATATATCTTTGTTCCTCTATATTATGGTTGCGTCTGATGGTTCAGACTCAGTGGCACTAGACCAGAACATGGGTAGTCCATGGTGTGGTATGGCCAAGGAGTTAGATCACCTTAGATCAGACTGCCCATGTGTTGGTTAAGTGATGACGGTTGCCTTTGATGGTATTCTGAGTATGGCCGTGAGGTTATGAACTGACTGGTTAGTTATGGAACTTAGTTAAGAGAACTGAACCATGCAATATTAGATATGCTTGTTAGGATATCGGATTGTACTTACATGTGTGTGTTGTGATGTGTATGGTTTTCAGGATCTGACTTGGATCGTAGTAAGGCTAAGGAACCATGAAGATTCCAGACGAGTGAAGATGTGTGGTGTGTGGGTAGCGCGAATTAGTAATGAACTTATGATAGCCTATTCTGCAAAATGAACCTATGTATTGAACCACAAGTTTATATCTATACAATGACTATTTCTTTCTATCTAATCTTAGATGTTTATAGTGTTTTTATGAATCAAACTGATTGAACCTCATCTGACTGAAAATGAATTAGCAAAATATTGGACATAAAATGAAATAAAACAACCTGGTTTAGTCAAGTAAGGTTGTGGGTCCTAGTTGGTCTTATAAGCCAAGATCGGGTCTTACAAGTTGGTGTCAGAGCGGAGTTGATTCTAGGATTATTTTGGGTTATGGGTAGTCACCACACATCCGGATGGGTCTCATGGTAAGGTCTGATTGATTGCTTAGCCTTAGGGATTGTTTGCAGTTTTATGTTATGTCTTGTGGACTAACTTGATTTGAATCCCAAGGGTGGCAAGAAGAGCAAGAAGTCCCAGAAGGGCAAGGATGCAGCTGAGGCATCCGGTCCTAGGGATGCATGGAAGCTGAATCCGCAAGAGGATTTGCCCACTCAGCTGGAGGTCATTGCAGCTGAATTGATGGTAAACCAGCTCAATCCTACTGAAGATCAGCTGGGTACAGCCGCGAGATAACTGCTAAATGAAGGTGGAAAGTAGCTGGCGCTGGACCAGGAAGAGGAAGTGGAGTCTTAACGTTCTAGTGACCGAGCTGGATGGAACAATGTTGCAACTGGTGGAAGGGTTAGGCCGGTTGATCAGGTAATTGAACCTTCCATGAAGGAAGTGTGATGAGCTCAAGTTGATGAGAAATCAAATGCTGGCAATAACTCAAGTAATCACACCGATGGTAAACTCGTCGGTGGGAAAAGCCACTCAAGCTCAGGTAGTAGCTCCAAGGGCCATTTTCTGAGTGGCACCAGTAGCCGAGGTGGTTGAGCTGGACCCACTAGCTAGAGAAGCTAAGAAGGTGGACTATTTGAGCTTATTGGAGCACATATCACGCCTAGGGACCAAATTTTCTGTAAGTGTTGATCCTTTGGGGGCAGATGAATGGAGGAGCTGGTTAGTTTGCAACTTCAGCTCAACTCGTTGTCCGGAGAACTAAAAGAAGGACATTGTGGTTCATTTCTTGGAAGGTGATGCTCATAACTTGTGGTTAGCTCTGGATAAGCGTACCAATGGCACCATTGAACGTTTTTCTGATTTTGAGGTTGAGTTCAACCATAAGTACATCCCATCTGAGGCATGGGATCGTTTGGAGGCTAAGTTCTTGGATCTGGTCCAGGTTCATAGGACAGTCCAAGAGTATGAGGAGGAATTCAACCGACTCAGGCGCTATGTGGGTAAGGAGTTAGATGACGAGTCATTTCAGGTTTGGCGGTTCATAAGAGGCCTTCGGGTCGAACTCCAAACCTACTGCTTAGTCCGCACAATTCACACCGTTTCTGAGTTGGTTGAGAGGATGGCCATGTTGGAGTCTAACCTGGCTGAGGAGGCCAAGCTGAAACCTAGGAGCCAAGTGGTTTCTAGTGGTCATAGTGGTGACCGTAAGAGAAAGAGGGACCAGGCCGAGGAGGGTAAAACCTCAAGTGATAGGCATGAGTGCCCTAAGTGTGGAAGACACCATGGAGGTGAATGCTGGAGAGCGATGGGATCTTGTCTCCATTGTGGCAAGATGGATCACTCAACCCGTGATTTTCCTAAGCATGAGCAAGGGGCGAGTGGTGACACCAGAACTTGCCACTACTGTGGTAGGAAGGGGCATCTCCGTAAGGAATGCCCTAAGCTGTCAAACGGGTTTGGCAAAAACCGCAGAGAGGTCAGCAGGCCGGACCAGAACCGTGGGCAGACATCAGCCCTGCGTGTGTATGAGCTGTCCAAGGATGTGGAAAAGGCTGGACCATCCAAGCTATCACTGGTATAAAGCTGATCTTGTTATTTTTCAATTCAGTACAATTGTATGGTAATGAACTTAGAATGGTTGGACACTTAGACTGGGTCATGTGTAGGGACCCTAAGTATTGGTGGTTTGGAAACACATGTACTTTTCGATACTGGAGCTACACATAGCTTTGTGAGTCCAGGGATGCTCGAAAAGAGGTTGTTCCACTTGGGAACCGAGGATTGTCCTGGGGTAGTGAATGCGGCCGGTGGGCAAGTAATAAATTCACTAAGGGTGATTCAGAACATCCTACTGGTGATCCAAGACAGGGTCATGCCTGTGGATCTTGTGGTAGTCCACCTAAAGAATCACGAGGTGATATTAGGTATGGACTGGCTTGGGAAATGAGGTAAGGCATGTGGGCAAGCCTTATGGGCATTTGTTCGATCATCCCGAAAGGAAGAAGGGGCAATTTATGGCGAAAGGGTGGGAATAGTACCAGTTGCACCCTTTCGGACACCAAGTCATGCTTGTTCGCCCAAGCAGTTATTGGCCGACTTTTTCTATAAATATGGAACCTTGGGGTCGAGATTTTCCACAATTTCCAGAAGGGAAAACTCTGCCCATTTCGTGAGAGAGAGAGAGAAAGAAATAAAGAAAGAAGAAGTGCGATCAAGGCAAGGCCGTGTGTGGGGTGATTTGTTTACAATCAGAAGTTGGTCAGTGTGAAGTGGAGATCGATTGATGATGGGAACTAGAGGCAAGGAGAAGGATTTGGAGAAGAGCATGAGCACACCAGAGCGCACACCCAAGGTGAGTGGTTTGGTCCGACCCAACCCTCCTTAGCCGCGGTAGAATTCTGTGTGGGCTTTGGTCGGTTTGGTAAGGCCAGATCCATCTATTCCCTTTACCTTACTCATATATCTTTGTTCCTCTGTATTCTGGTTGTGTCTGATGGTTCAGACTCAGTGGCACTGGACCAAGGCTTGACCGGTCTAGGAATATAGTCCTTGGCCTTGTCCAGACTAATCATGATCGGAACCAACGTCGTCTGGGTGGATTCAATGGATTTTGATCATGGGAATATCTTAGTGGGGATTTATCATGAGTTTTAGTGAATTTTAATTAGTTTTTGGAGCATATTTGGAAGAGGTCATTTTTGGACCAGAACATGGGTAGTCCATGGTGTGGTATGGCCGACGGGTTAGATCACCTTAGATCAGACTGCCCATGTGTTGGTTAAGTGATGACGGTTGCCTTAGATGGTAGTCTGAGTATGGCCGTGACTTTATGAACTGATTGGGTAGTTTATGGAACTTAGTTAAGAGAACCGAACCATGCAATATTGGATATGTTTGTTAGGATATCGGATTGTACTTATATGTGTGTGTTGTGATGTGTATGGTTTTTAGGATCTGACTTGGATCGTGGTAAGGATAATGAACCATGAACATTCCAGCCGAGTGAAGATGTGTGGTGTGTTGGTAGATCGAATTAGGAATGAACTTATGGTAACATATTGTGCAAACTGAACCTATGTATTGAACCACAAGTTTATATCTATACAATGATTAATTCTTTTTGTCTAATCTTAGATGTTTATAGTGTTTGTATGAATCAAACTGATTGAACCTCATCTGATTGAAAATGACTTAGAAAAATATTGGACATAAAATGAAATAAAACAATCTTGTTTAGTCAAGTAAGGTTGTGGGTCCTAGTTGGGCTTATAAGCCAGGATCGGGTCTTACAGTTACTACGATGCTTCTTCATTTAGTGACATGTTTAATGTTTCATATATTATTTAGTATATGTATTCTGGTTGGTAACAGTATAGTACATGGTTGAATTAGTTTATTATAATTTTTTTTAAACTGTTTTTTTTTTCAAATGACTTTTTTAGTTATCGATTCATTGTTTTCCATTTATCTATATTTCTTTGATACTATATATAGATTTTGAAATTTCTTAGTAAATTATTAATCACTAGTAGTCTTCGTATAGATTCAATTTTGAAATTAAATTGATTGTTACTAACAGAATACCATATTTATATGAGAAAATTTTAAGTGTTTCATGATTATTTTTTTTCTTTGTAAAAGAAAAAATAACATGTGAGATGTCGAGAAAAATGAAGAGTTAGAACACTCATCGCTTATGCAATTCTCTTTATAAGATAAGTATTTTTTATGTTTTATATACAAGTTTAATTAAAACTTGATTATATAAAGTAATTTGTATAAAAATTAATATGATGTCATATTTCATTACTATTTTATATATGAGAGTTTTAAGTTTAAGGTTTAACCTTAAAAGATCCATAAGTTTTGAAGAACAATCCAAAGAAATGTATGATCACTTAAATGTGATTACTTAAAGCTCATTATGTATTGGCATCTAAAGATTACAAGACCTAGAGTATGTAAATAAAGCTCAAATATGTTGGATGCTAAGTTTAAAAGTAAAATATTCCTAAAGAGAATATCAATGATGCAAATATATTAAAGAATAGATATTTTTACACAAATAATGTTGTATAGCAAACACATGCTTGAGAAAGAGATTAAAGAAGCTTATAGCTATGTCTTGTCTCCTTGAGACTAAGAAAAATAATGAGTTGTTGATGTAAGATGATAAATCACGTCTAGTGGATTAGATCTATTCTCTTGAAGAGAATATGATATTTTATAATGAGAAATCAAATCCACACAAATAGGAATGGTCAAGAAAATGAAAATAAAAGTGATCGTAAACATGAATGTGGATATATATGGTTATGATCAAGTTCAAGACCAAAGAGTTTCTTTTTAGAACTCATATTCTCACTTGAAATTAAGAACATAAAGATGGTAATAAAGTAAAGATATTCATTCATCTAAAGATGAAATAAAATTATTGTGAGTACCTTACAAGGTAATAAAGTTTATATAATGTTCAAGAAGATGATGTATATTAATACTCTAGAAGAGTACGTAAATACTCCATAAGAGTATGTAAATACTCCAGAAGAGTACATAAATATTAATGTATTTTCATAAGTCTCAAAAGTAAGAATAATCTAAGAAAGAATACATGACCCTAATAGGGTATATTATTCATTCTAAAATGAAATTTAATTCGATATTGATAAACCTATAGTGTTCTCATCTCGAGGGGAAGAGTTACAGAATCTCAAATTTTATAATAAGTGAAACATCTAGAAGATTATGTTTACACTAAACTGAGATTGATGAATCATTCTTAAAATAAGTCCATGGAATTTTGAGCCAAATAGTTCTGAGACAATAAGGAAATGAAATGTTAAATTCATTTCAATTACAAGTACTCTTCAGGCTCTAAAAGTATTTTAGAGAAAGTATCTACAACCTCTTATATATTGTAATACACAAAGATGAGTGTAATGGAGATAAAAATATAGTAAACCAGAAGTTTATAAAATATTTGGCATGAACGAGTTAAACCATTTTGGTTCTGTAGTGATGTAAAAAGATACTTAAAGATTTATGTGTTTGAAGAACTAGAATATTCTTTTGAATAATTAGACTTATGTTGATTGCTCATAGGATAATATAGTAATATAGTTTTCACCAGCCAAATGAAGTTATTGGCATAAATAAAGGAGATGCTGGTGGAATGATCACCCACCACGCATCTTTATAGTATTTGTTAATTCACTTCTTAAAATCTGTGACGACTGTAGCAAAATCACTGGGATAAGTGTTAGAAATTTTGAGAAACACTAATTCGCATCGAGCTAACAAGTAATCACTAGTTTTTCCCATCATTGGTATTGGGTCAGAAACCAAACATTTTCCATCTAAGAATGTTGGATGTACGATATATATTCAAATTGCTCAACCACAGAGTTTTACTTAACATGAGTTTTCAAATGAGGTTAGAAATATATGTTGAATATGAATCTCCATTGATACTTAAGAATTTAGAGCAATTTCTAAAGGAAATAAGTAAGGCTTGATATGAATGTTAAAAGTGAAATGGTATTTCCAACATAAGGGGAGAAAATAAATAGCTGGAATAGAAAATAAATTGATATGAATTATCATTGATCCTCAGACTAAAGACAATGTCAAATAGAAGTCCAAAAGATATTTCAATTATAGAGCTTAGTAAAGGAGTTTCCAGACATGTTTGCTGACCCAAATAAATAGAGTGATCAAGTCAAATATACCAGTTGTAAATGCTATAATAAGAATTGATGTTCTAGAAGAAAAATATCAAACCGCTAGTCACGCTTGCAGGATGGTAAACATGTTGGTTCCTAAGATAAAAATCCTCGTAAATAAAAAGGAGCATATATTGATAATGGTCAAACGAGGTAATAGAGTTTTTGAATGATCTCTAGAAGAGACATTAAGCATGACTGGAAAAACAATTCAGGTACCTGAGACAATGAAGCAATCTCAATAATTTTTGTCATGTATGAAATATAATGGAACCAATAAGTAAATTGACGTCAATGATATCTATGCATACAAAGTAGCAGTTGATATGATAAACGAGAAAAAATATCATGAAACAAAGTCTATTAAAAAGTGTACACAAAGAAATGATTGGCTAAATCAAAAAGAAATAATTGACAAAGATATAAATTCTCGTCAAAGAGAAGTATTTGGACCAGTAGTCCATACAGCAAAAGGTGTAGAACAAATGATATAGAAATGAGTTGTTGCACCAAAGAAAAATAAATATGCAATTGATTATGAAAAAGCATAGTTGCAACTATTTTCAAGTTCCTTATTAATCTGGAAATAAAGGAAGAACTTGAATTATATGACCCACTAAAAAATGATAATCTCTGAAAGATAAAATTCATGAAAGATTGATGATATCAAAATCATGTTCCCGGAAACTTTAGCTATTCGATAATATGTTTTATGAGATATATGAAATATTAGAGGTTAATAAATACATCCTCCGTATTTATCCAGAGATTATATATCTATAGAATTATTAATTTGAATATAATAAAAACTCCTAAATAGTTATAGAAAATCGTATTTTGGAAAAAAAACTTTTGACAATACCATATTGTCTTTATGTATTCCAAACTGAAAAGACTACAAATGAGAAGTTATCATAAAAGATCCTTAAAAGATTTTATATTAAGATGCTCATATATGTTTGGTCTTGAAGTACCGTATTTAAAGTTTTATGTGAGCAAAGTTACTAATATTTTATGAGATTGAAAGATGTGACTTTATATGACAATAAAGAAAGTCATAAAAGTAACTTTATAATAAGAACTAAATAACTCGTAAATAATTAGACAAGTGTATGTAAAGATATTTAGTTTGAAATCCAAATAGATCAATAGATTGTTGTCTATGTCAAAAGGGAATTTATAAACGAGAAGTCTAAAGACATATAAAGAGTTTATTCTACTTAAGCTCAATTTCCAAAAGAAATATATTTGACTGGAATGCACATCTTGAAGATATTTTTTCAATGGGAAGAAATGTAATAACGTGTGTGGTTGTACACTTTTTCCTAATCATGGTTTTATTCCACTGAGTTTTTCCATGACAAGATTTTAACAAGACAACAAAGAACACACAAATGATAGACATCCAATGAGAATGTTACAATTTCATAGATAAAAGTCTATCATTGTTCTAAAGTTTTTGAGATAAAGAATGACGATATCAATATCCTACATGTTCGTCCAAGTGATGATTTGGTTGGCGTATTCACTAAGGCGTTACCCAGTGCTACTTTTAAGAAGTTAGTCCACCTTATCATATTGCGTCATCTCGAAGATCTTGACGTATGTACACATGAGGGGAAGCCATTATATCTTGCACTGTTTTTTCCTTAACCATTTTTTCCATTGGGTTCTCCTAGTAATTTTTTAATGAGACAGCATCTACGACGTTTTGAAAGAATTTTGCTATAATAGACATCAAAGGAAAGTGTTATGAATATTATGTGATATTCATTATGGAAAGTCTTAGATTTACTTGATTGTCAAGTTTACTTGTTCCCAAAATTCTACTTGATTCCCAAACTATTATAATCTTATATAAATAATTTATTACTCATGTAATAATTTACATCAATTCTTCTCTTTTCTTCTTTACTTACAACACAAAATTAGTTTTAGATATAAACCAACCAAACGTTTATTTTATTGAATTATTAATATATAGTAATTTTCTAACACCTTCAGGTATGTTAGAAAACACTTTCAATTACATTGAAAATAGATATAAACCAACCAAACGTATATTTTAGTCGTTTCCTTTTCTCTTGTAAACACATTGTCTTTTTTCCTTTTTGTATGCGCATATAATAAAGGTTTACATTATAAAATGCGTAAATCTGTGAATCGTAATTGAGATAATAATTATACGTAGCTCCAAAACGTCAAAATATATATAGAAATGGGAAGGAAAAATGCATATATATATATTTAAGCTCCTAAAGATGCTTAAACCTAAAATGAGCTTAAAATGTAGTTAATTTTTTTTAAGTATAACACAATGTTTTTCAGAATATAATTTTTGACAAAGAATATAGATTTATTTAATGGAAAATTGCAATTCTAGCATAAGTTTGATACCACTTTGCAAATTTACCTTTAATAAATGACAATTTTCAAAAATACCTTTAAATTATGATGAAAATAGACTAAAATATTTTTTCTAAATATTTATAAAAAATTTAGAAACTAAACCTCACCCCTTCAACACTAAACCCAAAACAATAATCACTAAAATGTAAACCTAAATGTTAATATATTTTTGATAGTGTGTATTTTTGCGAAGTGGTGTTTAACTTATGATATTCTTAGCAATTTATCTTCGTTTAAACTACATCATACACTTTGTCTAAATAAAATAATAATTATATATATTTCAATCCAAAAATAATTATAGAAAGATTATGAGAAAAAAAAAGAAAAAAAAAGACATTGTTGCAAACTACTTTCTAAATCTCCAAATATTTTGGACGGCTGTTCTCAAGAAGGAAAGGGTAAAATTCATACCTAAAGCTACAACTTTTACCTAAAACTCTCGCTCCACGTTTATTAAACAAGCAATCTTGATAATGCTTGATATTATGTCTCAGACAGTTCTCGCAATCCTTTGAAGACAAGTAAAAAGAACACTGCACCATTGCATATATCTTTTCCACTCCGTGCGTTGTCTCCCCCGCTGCGTAATACATCCCTTTTGAATTGCCTTGACGAATGGCTTTAGTTGTCAGGTTGTGGATGAGATCCAGCCAATTCGAGTTGGAATAATAATGAGCCATCAATTTCTTTGCACTCGACACACATAAATTGTTGTTGTAGTCGATCTTATCTAAAGAATCAATAGTAGATATCTCGAGAATGCATTGGTCGTACCATATCATTCGTCCTTTGTATCTCGGACATCTTTTGCGAAGCTGTCAGATACATTTTGCAATAATGATGCCATAATCAATAACAACATTGCATGCATGGATGTAACCAGTGCTGATACATATCTGTGTGCATAAATTTATGCATGCAAATATGTGACTAGAGCCGGTTTTGAACATTGGCCTATGGCTTTAAAAATTATGACATAATGTATATGAATATATATATAGATCCACAAAATTACTAATATTTATTCAAATTGTCTATAGCCCTAAAGATCTACCATATCGATAATAGATAGTGAAGTGCGTTTACCGCGGAAAGGGCAGTAGCATAGCAAGAACGGCATCTAGGCCCACTGGTATCGCCGCGGCACTGAAGGATGAAGGATATTAAAGCAGGACCTTCACCAACCATTTCCATTTTGGTACCTCTTTCAAAACTCTCACTCGTTACAGGGATTGGATCGGTGATAAACTTTAGGTTTTCCTCATACTCACTTCCCGGCTTGTATTTCCCTTGATCGACAAAGCATTTGTGGTGTAGATATGTATTCGTCATGTTCAGTGACCAAACAGTACGTACAAAGAGAAATTGTATAGCCATCACGGCCAAGATAGGGACCAAAAGGAGGCGTTTTGATACAGACGTTAAAATAAGCATATTGTTGTGGATACTTTTTTGCTCTTCTTTGATACTTGTTTCTCTGTGAAATAAGCGTTAAGACTGTGATGTTTGTGTAGAAGACTCGGAGGGATATGTATACTGAATAAAGGGTCACCTCTTATATATATAATATTTTTGGTTGTCTGATTGATAAAAAAGAGAGGAGTGAGGAGCTAAGACTAAGTATTTGCGGCGAAAAAGAGGTGTGAGTTATTTCTACCTCTTACAATCACACGATTTTTATGGTGGCACTGCTTACCTCGAATGAAGGAATCGTAACATAATTTCTAAAACGAGATTACTTATTTTTCCTTAATCGAATGTATGTAAGATACCATATTTTAGTTTCTCTGAATACATAATAAAATGTCAGAAATAAATATATAAAAATTATTTGTAATATTATAAAAAGAAACAATTTCGACTTTTACTTTTTTCTGCCATCAATGCTGTTTTTTTTCTGGAAGACGCAGCTTTTTGCAGCTACGGCTGAAGCTGAGTTTGCGTCTTTGGTTGTATCATGTTCGTTTGGTTGTTGTTTGTTTTGTAGACGCAGTCTCAGATGTCGATCCAGCCGCAAACGCAGATTATTGTTCATTTCGAAGACGTTGGACGTTAACGTTGACGCTAGAAGCATATTTAAGTGTTGTTCGTCTGGCAGATAATGTGGCTATTTTCATTTAATTCATATTTTATTTTTATAAATTTGTATAATTATATTTTAAATAATAAAATGTAGTTTAAGTATATTTACATCCATAACAATATTATATTTAATTGGTAATAAATTTTTAGTCAAATACACAAATATAACAATATTTCTTAGTCATAAATCATAAGCTAACAACAGATTCCTCAATATAGACATTATGAGACTCTTGTAATTTATATCGCTTAGTTAGCATCTAACACAAAGCTTCAAAAGTTCTTTGATTCATTCGAAGAATGTTATAATATTGATGATCAGATTCATACATAAGTTGTTGAACATGACACCATCATGTTCCTCGATCTGTTCTATGACTCAATTTCTCAGTACCAACCACATCAAACAAACCAAGTTCATCATCATAATCACCATCTTCCAATATCCATCTTTTAAGCATCTACAAAATCATTGAATAAATCAGCATCATCATCACAAATGTGTTAATCCCGAGACCACAAACAAAGAACAGCAAGCTATAATTGAACAAATCATGTCGCCATAAGTTCAAGGCCAACAATTTATGTAAATTGTAAAGGCAGAGTTTCATACAAAGCAATACCAAAACAAAGCGATACCAAAAGATTTTAAGAAAGAGTCAGTTTAAAACGAAACACATACAGCAAAACTGTAAAGGCAAAGTCGGTTTAAAGCAAAACACATACAGAAAGTGCGAAGATCGATTTAAACACAAAGCTATATACATAAGAAACAAGAGCAATAGATGCATATCATAAAACAACTAAACTTACATCTTTTGTCATCTTTAAATGGTTGATCAGAATCTCTTTGGTCCAAAAATTTAACACCTGCAAAAAAAGACAGCAACAAGGAAAACAAATAAGATTTGTGTTCTCTAAATTTGTATAAATGAAAGACATAGGCATAGAACAAACATCCAACTTTGTACATGGAAAAATAAATAAAGGAAATTTAAAATGTTTAAGCAGACTAGAAGAATAAATTATAATTTAGATATAAGCTATCACTTGATAAGGTACAAAACTAAAGATCTAATCTTCTCTGAGAAAAAAAAAACCATTTGAGCTATCAAGAAATGACATACATTTGCAATGACAACAGTCTCCAAGTAAGCATCACTAGAACCATACATTAAAAATGAAGAAACAGTTACCACCTAGACTCTAGTTCAAAATACAAGAGCAAGCAATCTAGGAAAGGATGTCACGGTGAGAACAGTTTATACTATGGAGGAGAAGAGAGAACTCGAGCTGCGTCAATGGAAGAAAGGAGAGAGCTCAGAGAGCAGCTGCATCTATTAGGTTAGTTTTTTTTTGAAAATAATGAAATAGGTTAAGGGTAAAAGTGTAAATAGCATAAAACACACAGATTTCTCGACTCAACCGCAATTTTTTCGGTGTTCAGATTTTATAAACGCTAGACGCAGCGTTCAGACGCAGCTAACTGCGTCAATCAAACAAACAAGATTTATGGAAAAATAGTTGCATGAAGCTGCGTTTGCCAAACGAACATCACTTTTAACTCAACCTTTACTTTTAAAGAAAGATTCAAATATACAAAAACAACCAAAAATCATCACGAAAGAAACATTGTCATACAGATTTTCACAATATCTTATGATGCTTAATAGCTTCATCTGTGCAACAATATCGAAGATAAATGAGCTGGATTGGTGGTTTGAGTGAACAACAAGTCTTATTAAAGGGAGTGTCTTCTTCACTGAAATGGAGCTTTGAATTGGTTTTTTTTAGGATAGGAGGAATTGATTTCTTCGTGACTGGCTCAATCATGGTCATCATCGTATTGACATTGTAGTCCTTCTATATTCAGCTATAATAACATACCTTAGTTCTATCATTTAGTGCGGTGAGCGTGGATTAAAAGTTGTCTACAAAATATCAATGGTCTACGCAATGATTCTTTGATTACTCTCATTTATTGAACATATAGTCGCTTTGTACACCTGACGCTCTCCTCCATGGAGAATTTTTTTTATGGAGGGATAAAAACCCAAAAGGAATTTATTGCTTTTATAAAATTGAAGCCCGCAATCCTGCAAAACAAAAACTGTTACAAAGTTTGATGAACTACTGCTCACGCATTGCTGCAACTCTTTGAGGAATTTACATAAGCAGCACAAACAAGATAAAACATGGCTTTTGTTTGGTTTGGTTCATCTTTGGAAGAAGGGATCAACTGCGTGCAATTGTTGAAGAGAAAAATGATGTGTAAATAGATTTCATTGTACATCAATCTATTTTACGTAATAGCGAACAATAAGCAATCGACATTATAAAGATCATAAGTATTATTTAAGATTATTGAACTACAATATTTATTTTTATTTTTATATGTTCTATCAGTTTATCTTGTAAAATAATCATTCAAGATCCAAACAATTAACTATTTCAAATGGAATAGACTTAGATTAGGCGTTTAAGATGGACTAGATAGTGATTAAACATCTCCGACATCTCCTTTTGAAAAAATGAAATTGTGTTAAGTAACTAGTAATGAACATAATTAAGTAGGGCAAATCTCTCAAATAGCCATTTTTGAAGTTTTTGTCACAAAAATAGATTTTGAGAGAAAAAATGACCAAAATAGACTTTTTTTATTTTAAAAATTTTAATATTTTTTTAATTTTTCAACCTCAACTCCAAAACCCCCACCACATAACTCTAAACCCTAAATTTAGATTAGTAAACTCAAATGTATAAATATATATTTAAATCCTTTAATAAAGTCTATTTTAATCATTTTTCTCTTTGGGTGTTATTTTTGAGACAAAAACTTTTTAAAGTCTATTTTGGTTTTATCTCAATTAGGTATCTAACTGAAAAATAAACAACCTATGTTATTATTAAAATATATACTATATTATCCATACTTACCTGTTATTGAGTGTATAAACTCTTTCTTCAGTTACCTACCACCACCATCACTTTCTGCAATGGAAATTTTGATTATATGAACTTTTATCACTGTAACCATCATCATATGTTTTCCAATTATTAACCAAATCTGTAATCTTCCTTTTTGATGTTTATTATCACATCCTTCATAATAATCACCCCCTCCTTTAGTTTAAATCACCACCTCTTCCGCCGTAACCAGAACCACCTTCTTCGTAATCACCATCATCTTTTCCATATCCGCATCCATCACTGGAAACCATCATTGTAGCCTCTAGCACAAGGACATCACCAAATTCGTAACCTCCACTATATCTTTTGTATTCACCATCAAAACTTTATTTATAACCACCATCATATCCTAGTGGTGTAACTGTATATAGTATATTTAAACAATTAATAAATTTATTAATATGTACTATACAATTTAGCATGTTTTATTCTATTTATATTTTTATTTATATGCTCTCATACGATAAAAGAATTATGTTCACATGATTATAATGTTATCTTTATGTTGTTTAATATTTTTTAAGATACATATGATCATTGAAACAGTTTTAGATTTGAGCATGTGAACATAATCTACTTTTCTAGTAATCTTCTATATGATAATTGTGTTATATGTACTATTCTATTTAGCATGTTTCATATCATTCAGTCTGTCCCATACCATTTTGTAATCTATCTTACAAAAAAAATCACCATTTCCTCTCTATCTACGATCAATGTTTCTTCATTAGCCATCACCGTCGTAGTCACTACTATCATGGCCACCACGAACATCACCAGATATGTAACCTTTTTTACATATTCCAAATCCATCACCACTTCCTTCGTAACCATCCCAAACTCTACGACATTCATTTCCACCGCTACCGAGATAGCCACCACTGACACACTTTATTTTATTGCTATCTTAGAGCTTCATTATTTTGTATCTTATTGATACGTTATCTATATGTAATATTTATCTACTGTCAACCGATTTAAAAGAAGGATAAAAATGGAAGAAAAACACAAACTGCTATCATATCTGGTTATATCATTATAGGTGCTATATTATTACATGTATTGAGATCTTGTTTATTTGAAAATTAACCTTTGAATTTTTTTTACCATTTTTGTTGCTGAGTTTTGATATGTTTTCTATGAATCCAACTAACATTTCTTTCAATATTGGAATCTCTAAAAATTTTACCGTATTGATTCTTATGCAAAAGTTGAGATCGTTGATTAATCCACGTCGTTTTAGGTTCAAACAAAGCTATATTCAAATTCACACTGCCTTCTCCTTTTTTTAGAAAAAAATAGATTTGTTGATTTAGTATTTAGTATTTAGTTGTTGTTTTATGATGTATTCTCTCTTAGATTTTTGTAAGTCAATTAAGTTATGAGTACTAGGGGCAAATTTAGAAAAGGTTTAGAACAGTTCTCTAGAACGTATTGATTGTTTGTTATGAAGCAAATGAACTTTTAAAGCATAACTGTAGTTGCGCATGTCTAAACAAAATCTACCTGAATATATAATTTACATAAGATATGAAAATAGAGTAATATACACTATATTTTATAAAGATAAATATAAAATATATTTTAAAGATAATATTATGTATAAATATATATATATATATATAGTTTAAAATTATAAATTTTAAAACATATGTGTTTAACGCTAGATAATTATGCTATTACAAACTATGAAAAATACTACAGACGATTCTACAACATATTCTATTTGCCTTATCAAAATTCACATTTGACGACAACATCATAAGCTTGTTTATGGTATTCACATTTGGCGGTACTCATTGCACCTAAAGATCTTTTGTGAGCATTTTTCCAATTAATTTGCATAATTCACTTTCTCTGAGATTCGAATCTCATAATTTCTCATGCAAAAACAATAATGAATACTTAACAAACCACTAGACTCAAAGGACTTGCACATTAAAACATTTTTAAATATATAAAGATGGTAATTTACAAATTTTAAATTATTTTATAAACAATTAAACTAATATATATAACCATATTAATTAAAAAAATAAGTAACAATTAATATAAATAATAATTTTTTTTTACTTTTGAATATCAATGTTTGTAATTTATCTAGGCGGCTACGTACACTGCATCATATCCGTTTAAACGATATTACACGCCCAAAATATATAAATGTATTTTAGACGGCTATGTACACTGGATCATACACTTATGTGTATAAACGTTCTTATATGTTTTTTAATATGTATGAAAACTATAAACATAATTTATCTAGGCGATTACATACACTGCATTATATTTTGTATGGTTGACTACCATATACTTTCTCTGTTCTAAAATAATGTATATTTTAGAGTTTTCACACATATTAAAAAAACATGCTAATTAATGTATTAATTTTTGTATTTAACTATTTCTCGTAACTTTTAATCAATCAAAATTTAATAAACACAATTATTGTATTCGAAATTTACATTTTACCATTATTATATGCATTGAAAATGTAAAATATGTATCTTTTAGAAAGAAAAAAAAAATTCTAAACATGAATTATATTAAAACAGTGGAGTATCACTTAAACTCTATTAAGCGAGTAGTTAGACTATATTTTAGAACACTACAGTAGATATACATATAACCACTGGTTTCTGTACTTTCATATTTTTTAAGGTAGAATTACATAAATTAATTAGACAATTATGAAAATTCATTTGAGTGCACACAATAGTTTTTTTCTTACTTCATACTCCCACTATAATAAACTTCTAGATTAGCAGATTATAGCATACCATAACTCTATTACTTAGCATATGTATATTGAGAATTTTGCAAGTTGAATATTTTAAAGTGAATACAAATTATATTACATTTAACTAGAAAAATTCTTATAAATTTAGTAGCTTCATTTCAAAAACTATTATTGAAAATTATGAAAAAAAATTTCATTTTTTATAAATATAAATTATCTATTAATAGAATTTTTGAAAATCTTTCTCTTTTGATAATTCAAGGATATCCAACGGGCCGAGGCCCAATAGACTAGTCCCTTGAAGGTTTGTTCACCGGTGCTAGACATACTTGATTGCTTGCAATGGGAATTAGAGATTCATATCATTTGACCACATATGTTTAGTGTTGTGGGGTTGCTTCTAACCTGGATCGCTTAAATCACCGAAATTTGTCTACACTAAATCACTCATATGTGGTTAATTTGTGAAAATCTTATGAAGCTATTGATAATAATGATATTGTATGTATTTCATGAAGATTGAAAAAATGATAAAATATATTAATATACTCTTATTTGATGTATAATTAGTTAAATGTAACAATTATATAAAAATGTATTGACTATTTGAAAGAGTAAATATAAAATTAGATATGCACAATTACAATGAAAATACAAATGACACTATTTTAACAAAAAAAAAACTTAAAACTGTGTTATTTGTGAAACATAGAGAACTGTTAATTTTTTAATGAAAGTCATCTAGGATGCCAATAAATACATGCTTTAGACAAAGACATCTTATCACCGTCCAAGTTAACTTTGGACATTTATCTATAACGGTCAATCGTTACTATTAAAAGTATATATTAGGTACTGTTCAGATTGGTGGTTACCGCTTACGTGTATAAATGTAATTTTATGATATGTTATATTAAACTAGAAGCATGTACGTGGAAGTGGAATCTTATAAAAGCATAGAAATAAGACTTTTAAAAAATAATAGAAACCAAAAATTTGCTGGAAATATATATCTATATATATATATATAAGAATAATTTTATAAAACTAAAAGTATATGCAAGACTTTGAATAAAACTGTTGTTCACAAAAATAATTTATTGTATTAGTTTATTATGCAAATATTTTATTCTCTCTATTTTGATAATCTTGATTTTAGATTTATATAAAATAAAAGCATAATTTTATATTTCTTATTTAGTTATGACTTTTGATTTTTAAAATGAAATAAAATTCTAAAGTAGAACCGTAAATTTCCAAAGTACTTTTAAAGAGATTATTTTGGAAATATTTTGGATAAAAAATTGTGAAAGTTTTCATAAATTGTCAATTCTGATTTTAATTCTGAAGCATGAATCGGACGTCCGATAGTCTTTGGAACCTAGACCTTATTTGTCTTGGGTATCAACTATATAATAAACTTAATACAAAATATCACAATAATAAAATTCCAAAAAAATAATGGTCACATACTTTTTATGAAGATTGGACGGCCAAGGACTCATACAAACAGGCAACAATAAAGAAAACAGACAGAAAAATCTGAGGACAAAATGAGAAATGAAAAAAAAAAAGCTTTGGAGTTTGAATTAATATGATCCACACAAGTGGACTTAAACATCAACACTGACTCAACATGTGGACAACAACCTCTCTTTTCCTTCCACAACGTATCAAACACTAAACTATTAATAATATTCTTCTTGTGACTATTAATAAGTGCGCGTATTTTCGATCTGTCGATACCACCAACCCTTTTCTTGAATTTCGTAATATTTTCTTGATCCGATGACCTCACGATCTTGAGAGATGACTATTTTAAGTAAAATGTCTTAGGTTAAATTTTTTTTAAAAAACAGCCTAGTGTATATAAAGGTTTTTAAATTATAAAACTGTGTATTTTTATAAGTGACAGTTTTGTCAAATTATTGTGAATCTTGTGCTGCATTTATTAGCTTTTGTATATGTGGATGTGGTTATGAGGGTTTGACAACAAAAAAATGAAAAAAAAAAGTAGAAAACGATATGAACAATTTTGTTTCATCGGTAAAGTAAGACTATATTCTAAAATTATAGTATTAGTTAAGTCTCTCGAGCGTTTGATTTTGGCCCAAATAATCTTCAAAACTAACCTTACGTTCTGGAGGAATCAAAATACGATTAAAAATATTCAAGATAATTTGTGATTATTATATACATTTAGTTATCTTTGTATTCACGTGTATTGTGTACTATTTGATTAAAATTTAAGTTAACAAAATGTATGACTCGTTCTTTCCAATTTCTATGTAGTAAATGATAGCGACAGATACGATGTTTACTTACATAGCATTTTCAATAGTTAACTTCATTTTATTTTTTTATTTTTTTTGTTATCTAAAATTTTATTGATCAACAACATTACCATGGGTGGTTACAAGTCTGAAACATCACAAACGCAAACAAGAGTGATTACAAATTTGAAACATCGAAACAAAATACCAAGATAAAGATAACTAAGTCGGCAATTTAGATGAAATCTAAACTCGAAGCCACAAGCCGACGGTTGTTAAAGAAAACACCCAAAAACTAAATAAGACACCAAATCAGCCCGAGACGTTTTGGGTAGCCACCAAGATTCACAAACGAAACCATAATGACTACTCAGAACTCAAAGGCAAGAAATTGGAGCTTGAGACAGACACAAACCACCACAAAATACCAAAGACTAACAACACTAGATGGTAATCAAAGTGATAATGAGAGAAACCAAAGGGTCGCGGAAACCGTTGCTGTAAACACCCTCCACCTCCAACTCCAACTAAACTAGCCATCGGACCTTGAACGGGCTATCCACGCGCCTCCTACGCGCCACCACACTACGGCAAAGCCTCGGAAAGCTTCCCACACACAAACCTTATTAATACAGCCGGTAACCAAAGACTAGGCGTGGGCAATCGGGGTCCCAATCGGGTTTCGGTTCGGGTTCATTCGGGTTTCGGGTTTTCGGGTTCATGAGTTTCAGCCCCATTCGGATATTATAAAAAATCGGGTCGGGTTCGGTTCGGGTTTAGTCGGGTTCGGTTCGGGTTTAGTTACATGTCCAAGATCCGGTTGAACCCGAAATAGTTTCGGTTTTGGATACTAATCGGGTTATTGGTTCTAAAAGTACTAATTTCTACTTAATTAAATTTACTATATCTTCAACTATTTCAATAAATTTGTGTATTAAGCTTATTCAAACCATATTATTATCATTCAAAATATTTTTTTGAAACTCTTCCATCAACTATACAAAACTTGTCATCAAACTATACGTGAAAACATTAAACATATCATGATTCATGACAAACCAAATCTTTGTAAGAAAGAAAATCACACATAATGAAACATAAAAAATTAAAGTTCACAACTAACAATTATATAAACCTAAGAATACTATTTAAATTTTAAAAACAACAACATTGTTTAAACTTCTAAACAAATGTATTTATAACTAAACTTCAAATGCAATGTCAAGCATAAAACATTAATATTAACCAATAAAATATATATTAGACTAAGTATTTTAGTTAATTATTTATGTAATAATTAATTTATTGTAGGTATTTAATAATATCTTATTATGTTTTAGATACATCTTAGAAATTCATATTGGGTATAGTACAAGTTTGTTTTGGAATTTTGAACTTTCGGGTTCTTTCGGATATCCATTTAAATTCGGGTTCGGTTCGGGTAAAACCCATAACCCAAAATACCGCAAAACAAGATCCATTCGATACTTATGTCGGGTTCGGATCGGTTCGGATACATTTTAATCGGGTCGGATTCGGTTCGGATTTTCGGGTTCGGTTTATTTGCCCAGCCCTACAAAGACTGACCACCACATACCACCAGATCTGTTAAGATCGGAGTCGGCAGAGCCCGATTTGAAACTCTCGTTTTAGATCTGAGATTGAATCTTCAAATCTGATATTTAGAATACCATCTAGAAGAGGAAAATAAACTAAGAAAACTAAAGCAACATGACCACCTTCTCACAGTACGAACAACATGAAGTCGTGGCCGGAGAAGGTGAAGACAACAAGATTTCTTTTTTTTTCTCAACACAACTACAATCTAATATAAATTAAATATTATCAAATAAGAAAATTATTACATAATAATAATAAGCAAAAAAAAAATATTTTATAAAGAAACTATTAAGATTTAGCCTTGTTTGTTGTTTTGTTTATCAGTCTTTATCCACTTTCTTGCGAGATTGTTTTGATTGCGGGTATATCAAACGTAAGAGTAAAGAGCAAGCAACACACAAGATTTGGTAACCCGGACTTTGTTTCCTACTGTCCGGGGAGAGATATGAGCTCTCAACTTCACTATAGATTGTTCAGAATCAATATAGAGTCTCGGTAGCCTTTAGACACTCGACTATAGCTCAAATAAGAGTTACAACGAGTAGGATACCTCCGAAAGTGCACCACCGGCAATCGGATTCTTTCCGGCTTGATCACGAGCAGCTCTCCGCCTTCACCGTCGCGATTCTTGCCAAGATAAGACTCTCTCTCTCTATCTCTCTCTCTCTCTCTCTCTCTCTCTCTCACACACACACTCTCTCTTGATTCTCTATTTAGTCTGCTTTCCAACTGACTGTAACAACCTTTTTCTTTTTCCACCCAGCTCGAAGAAGATTAAGTTCGTCTTTTATATTCTTCCATAAGTGATACTACACCATTTTGGAACATGGGCTTGAGCTTCTTAGTTTCTTGGTAATCTTCAGCCCAACACCCATCTGACTTTACCTTGTATCAAGAATGACTGTCTAATGGGCCACCGCTGTGCAAGCCCATTCCAACCAGACCCTAGATGAAGTCGACAAACACTCACAATCTCCACCTTTGTCGGTTCATTTGTCCGAAAACCATTCTCTCTCTATACTCAAGCTCTAAAAAGAAAACCCTAGAACCTTCTTCCCTATTTGAATCTGACTCCTCCGAGAACTCCACCCAACCTGATGAGTTTCATCACCTTCTTCCTCTGCTAGCCTCTCTGTATCCTTCTGACCTTTACCAGTCAGATCACTCGATCTCACCGCTAAGATAAACTAAGATACGAGTATACCATATCTTTGATTTAGTTATCCTTACTGCTTTCTCACAGATCCATGACTTTAACACTTCATCTGACTTTCCTTTAGGTACCAAAAATTTTCAAAAACGAAGAACCTTTCATAAGACCTACTGCATGTCTCAGATAAGTACTCGTAGACCTTCTACTACCTCTTACACCTTTGTATTTCATCTATACAGCTGAAAGATATCGGTTTTCTTTTCACATCTTAACTGACCTTGTGACATCTCTTTATTTGTGAGATAACCAAAACCGACATAGTTATCTCAAGCTCCACCTCACTCTATCAGGTGAGAATCTTGGCCATTACCAGGCCTTTCTGAAATGCCGGACCAGGTAAACACTTCATTAAGAAATCAGCAGCATTTAGAGTAGTATGAACCTTGATTTGGTTAACTGAACCATCATTGACCTTGCCCCTGATAAAATGATATTTTGTGTCAACATGCTTAGTCCTGTCATGATGAACTACATTTTTAGCTATACATATTGGGCTTTGTGAATCACAATATAACTTGTAGCTATTGAACTTAAAACTCAATTCACCACAAATCATAGTTAACCATTTTCCCTCCTTTGCTGCCTCAGTGAGAGCCATATACTCAGCTTTTGTGGTTGATAATGCAACTACAGACTGAAGTGTGGCTCGCCAACTGATAGTATTACCTCCAACTTGAAATAAGTAAGCTGAAACTGACCTTCTTTGATCCAAATCTGTACTATAGTCTGAATCATTGTAGCCAACTATCTCGAACTCATCCTGCTTAGTGAATGTTAAACAAATGCCCAACGCCCCTGTCAGATACTTGAAAACCCATCTCACTGCATCTCAATGAACCCTTCCTGGTTGTGACATGTATTTGCTAAGCATACAAATTGCATATCCCAAATCAGGTCGTGATCCTATCATGGCATACATTAGACTACCAACTGCACTCGCATAGGGAATCTTGTCCATATAGCTTGCCTCTTCTTTGATTTCAGATTCTGTTAGTTTTCTTAGCTTATGTTGTGAACTCACAGGGGTAACAATTGGTTTTGCCCCTTCCATGTTGAAGTTTTTCAATACTTGCTTCAAGTATTTTTCTTGTGAAATCTTTTACACTCCTTTCTCTCTGTCTCGTAAGATGTCCATTCCTAGGATACGTGTGTCTTTCCCAAGTCTTTCATTTCAAACTCAGACTTTAAACTTTCCTTTAAATTTCTTATCTTAGACATATCACTGGAAACCACAAGCATATCATCAACGTATACAAGTAAGAAAACTTTATCCTGAACATTATCTCCTTTGAAGTACACACATGGATCATGAACACTCTGACTGAAACCTTGTATTTTCATGAATTCATCAAACCTTTGATTCCACTGACGTGGAGACTGTTTCAAACCATATAAGGATTTCTTCAACAAACATATTTTCCCTTCACTCCCTCTCTTAATGAATCCCTCAGGTTGATTTATATAAATCTCTTCGTCTAGATTTCCATTTAAGAAAGTTGTTTTAACATTAAGTTGTTCGAGTTCCATGTTGAAATTAACCACCACTGATAGTAGTAATCGAATAGAGACATGTTTTACCACTAGAGAGAAGATTTCATTATAGTCAATACCCTCTATCTGAGTAAACTATTTAGCAACCAACCGTGCCTTAAAACTTGGTGGTTCCACCCCTGGAATCTTTTCCTTGTATTTGAAGATCCATTTACAGCCAACAGTTTTTTCTTGTCAGGTTTGTTCACCACTATCAACGTTTCGTTCTTAGCTAAAGAGTCAATTTCTTCCTTCATGGCTAATTTACAATGCTTGCCTTTCATTGCTTCTGCAACAGTCTTAAGGTCGTGGATTTCTACTTCCTGAGCACATAGTAATGCATAAGCAACCACATAATCGCCTCCTTCTTCATAGATCGAGGGTTTCTTTATAACTCTCTTGGCTCTGTCTCGAGCCAACACATAATCACTTAGGCTCTCCGTGGATGATTCTCCTTGAACATCATCTTCTTCATTCAGTTTTGATGTTCCAGATTCTGAACTGTCTGATTCTAAACTAGATGACTCATTTTCAACACTAGGCAAAGCTCCACCTGAACCAGAATCCTCAAATGTTTTATCAAAATTGAAAGAAACACTCTTTCTCTTCCTCGTCCTTCTAGATTCATTACGATCCTTTTCAACTGTATCTTTAAAAACTTTTTCTTCATGAAAAAAATATATTTCTACTCATAGTGCACTTACCATCCTCTGGAATCCATACTTTATACCCTTTGACCCCCTGAGGATAACCCATGAAGTAGCCTTTAGTAGCCCTAGGACTCACTTTATCATGGATTGAATGAACAAATGCTTCACATCCAAATCTCCTGAGATGATCCAAAGTAACTTTGCGTCCAGACCACAACTCCTTTGGAATTTTAAAATTCAAATACGTTGTAGGAGAGTGGTTTATCAGATACACTGCTGTTGAGGCTGTTTCTGCCCAAAACTGCTTCCCGAACCCTTTTTCTGCCAACATGCTACAAACCTTGTTCATGATCATTCCACACCATTCTGTTGAGGAGTATAAGCACATGTCTTGTCTCTTTTAATGCCCGAACTCTTACACAAATCATCGAACGACTTATTGCAGAATTCCAGCCCATTATCAGTTTTAAGACACTTAACACGCTTCCTTGTCTAGTTTTCAACAAGCTATTTCCAATCTTTAAAGCTCTGAAATACTTCATCCTTAGTTCTTAAGAAGTTAATCCATACCTCTCTTGAATAATCGTCAATGAAAGTGATAAAGTATTTACTTCCTGCAAGATTTTCCTCAACACTAGGTGAACCCCAGAAGTCCGAATGAATATACTCCAGAACTCCTTTAGAATTATGCTTGCCTTCTTGAAAACTTTGTTTCTGCGCTTTTCTCAGAACAAACTCTTCACAGAAGTCAAGTGTATGAACCTCCTTTACATCAAGATAACCCCCCTTGAGTAACTCATTCATACATTTAAGTCCCATGTGTCCCAATCTTGAATGCCACCTTTTAGTGGTGTCTACTACCGGTCTTGCAACAACAACTCCCTTTTTCACTTCTCCATCCACAAAATAAAGACCTTCTTTATAGGTTCCTGAGATAACATGTTTTCCTTCCTTTGAAAACTTGAGCTTGAATCTAGAGCCTTCATAACTGCAGCCACTCTTCTCCAGCTGTCCAAATGAAATAAGGTTTCTGCCCATTATGGGCATGTAGCGCACACCCGTCAAAATAACTTATGTGCAGTCTGGATTTAGTATCTTCAATTTTCCAATTCCTTCCACCTGGCTGTATGTATTGTTCCCCATGAGGACCTTTCCACCATTTACTTCTTTAAAGTTAAATAGCACATCCTTATCAGGTGTGATATGAAAAGTACAACCAGAATCTAGAACACACTGATCACGGGTGTCATGAATACTCACCGTTAAAATCATAGGTTTCTGGTTCTGAGCCACATTTGCATTTTGCAGCTTGTTCCATTCCTTCCTCTCGGGGCAGTCCCTTTTGAAGTGACCTTATTTCCCATAGACCCAGCATTCTCTTGGTTTAGCTGGTGTCTGGGATCGAGGATTCTTCTTGGTTCTGAAATCTCTACTCTTGCTACGTCCCTTTACATGATAAGACCCATAACGTTTATTAGTCCTTCATCTGAAAACTACCAGTCCTTCTGCTCCTAACCTTGATCTCCCTAGTAATCCTTTTTCTTTTAACTCAGCTTCCTTAGAGTAAGCAGACGTAGTAAATTCTTTTAGGGTCAAGGTTTCTTTTTCATTTCCATACTTCAAGGTATGTACTAACGAGTCATACTGAGGAGGTAAACTTGACACTACCTAAACAACTTGATCCTCATTAGAAACACTGATGTTAAGACTTGCCAATCATTCACAAGTTTAAGGAAATTATCCATGTTTTCTTCAATAGATTTATGTTCCGACATCCTAAAACTCGTAAAACTTTGCTTTAGGTAAATCATATTAGGAAAGGTCTTCGTTTGATAGTCAGCTTCCAAAGCTTTCCAGACTCCTTTGCATGTTTGTTCCTTCATAACCTTCCTCAGCACACATTCGTGAGACTTGAGTAGATTAAGTTTTTCGCTCTAGTGTCCTTATTTGTTGCTTTAGGATTTAGATCTTCCTTAGACTTCAACTTCGAATCCTCATTGTTTTTTCCTGATGAATCTGCCTCTGACTCGTCTTGTAACACCTTTTCAATTCCTTGCAACTCAAGTTGCATCAGCATTTTGAATTTCCACATCCCAAAGTCCCCTTTGCCATCGAATTTCTCCATCTCAAACGTCGTAACAGACTCCATCAAGATCCGAGAATGATAACCTCACCGATTCAATCAAGCGATCTGATTTCTCCTCCGCAATAACATTGGCTCTGATACCACTTGCTAGGATTTATCCTTGTTTGTTGTTCTGTTTATCAGTCTTTATCCAGTTTCTTACGAGATTATTTTGATTGCAAGTATATCAAACGTAAGCGTAAAGAGCAAGCAACACACAAGATTTGGTAACCCGGACTTTGTTTCCTACTGTCCGGGGAGAGATCTGAGCTCTCAACTTCACTATAAGTTGTTCAGAATTAACATAGAGTCTCGGTAGCCTTTAGAAACTTGACTATAGCTCAAATAAGAGTTACAACGAGTAGGATACCTCCGAAAGTGCACCACCGACAATAGGATTCTTTCCGGCTTGATCACGAGCAGATCTACGCCTTCACCGTCGCGATTCTTGCCAAGATAAGACTCTCTCTCTCTCTCTTGATTCTCTCTCTAGTATGTTTTCCAACTGACTGTAACAACCTTTTTCTTTTTCCACCCAGCTCGAAGAAGATGAAGTTCGTCTTTTATATTCTTCCATAAGTGATACTACACCTTTTTGGAACATGTACTTGAGCTTCTTAGTTTCTTGGTAATCTTCAGCCCAGCACCCAGCTGACTTTACCTTGTATCAAGAATGACTGTCTAATGGGCCACCGCTGTGCAAGCTCATTTCAACCAGACCCTACATGAAGTCGACAAACACTCACATAAACAATATATATAGCTTATTTATCTCTATTCTTCTTAATTAAATAAAAAAATTACCATTGAATAATTTCATGTTTTCGATATAAACATTTAATAAGATAAACATTTGATAATTATAAATTAATAGGTATTATAAACGTATATAATTTATTTTTGTTAAACGGAAAATAGGTAAAAGTTGACAACCAATTTAAAAACATTATCTTAAAAAAATAAAGATATAAAGAGGATATTTCAGATTTAAGCAGTGTTGTTCGTTGTTTTATTTTAAAGAAAAAATAAAGTATTGTTGGAACAATTTTTTCAAAATAAATCAAAGTGAAAAAAACATTATTTGAAATTATCTAACCGCTACAAAAAACAAACAGTATCAACTCCACCTTAATAAGTCTCACTACTTTGCCAAAAATGAATAGGGATTCAGACGAGTAATTTTCAAATGAAGGCTAGAAAACATAGGTAATTCACTTTGTATGATTCACATTCAAAGCTTTTTATGGTTGCAACGTTTTCTAGCCTGCTTTTGAAGTTTTTTCCTCTCATCTACAACTCAAATTCAGATACAGACGTCTACATTTGACTTCATATTATACGCAACAATACTACTAATATAAATTACAAAAGTTACAAACTCCATTCATGAATAATGCAGTGCTAGCTAAAATAGAATATTGTGACTTAATAAGGTTATAATGCTTTTCGATTAGTAAGCAATCACACGCAATGTATCGCACTTCTAAATTTTAATAGTCAAACGACTCAAACCTTATTAATGAACTGATACTAATCGTAATTCGTGGGGTAGCTTTCATTAAAAACAAACATATAAATGCTAAAAAAATAAACCAAAAAAGCCTTTAAATGTGAGCCATATCCTCTTTGCTTGTTGTGATAGTAAGCTTATATAATTAAATAAAAGTTGACTGATTAACCACCACACAATGGGCCAAAGACAACTATTAACAAAAGATGTTGATCTCACCTTAAATTCTAGCCGTTTCTTATGCTTACCCCTACTTACCTCCACTAATTACTTCTTTGTATGAATTATTTATTTATCTCCTATTCTGTTTTAGATAATTCAATCACAAATCTCAGCAGGAAAATAAAAAGTATAAAAAATAACGTGTGCCAGGAATGGATGCTTATATACATGTAACGGATTTTTATTTGGTGATATGATTTTAGAACAATGCTTGCTAGTTCTATACTCAGCAATGAAACTCACAATCTTTCATGATTACAATCTTGTAACTTTCGGTGACTCTATTAAAATAAATTCTTAAATCTAGATTGATTTGGTTTGCATCGTACATCGTAATCATGTTACAGATTACAGACACAATATTTACTTAGCACCATATCCCACCCCTTTAAAATACAATACAAACAAAACAATGATGTATTTGGTGGGGGATGTAAACGAGAGAGTCGTACAATGGAGTTCTTGTTTTTGAATGAAAGGTTGTGCACCCACAGAAAGATCGCTTGGAGAAAAAACATTTCAAAACATTGACGGTTTCACCCTCTTAAGGGCATTTACGTCAAAATAACAGGGCAATATTCATCCACGTGTATAACACAACACACACATCATTATTAATTAAAACTAATTTTCATTTTGATTTTAACAAACAAATAATATTCCTATATAAACGTCTAACGTTTCTCCAACTTACAACTCTTCTTAATTTCCTCAAAACATCACCACAAGAGAGAGAGAGATTGAAAAAAATGTGTAGAGGAGTGAATGAAGAAGAGAACAGAAGCGTCCATGGAGGTTGCCGTAGTCTCTGCACGAGACCAAGTGTTCCGGTTAGGTGTGAGCTCTGTGGTGGAGACGCCTCCGTGTTTTGTGAGGCGGACTCGGCCTTCCTCTGTAGAAAATGCGACCGGTGGGTTCACGGAGCTAATTTTCTAGCTTGGAGACATGTGAGGCGTGTGCTATGCACCTCATGTCAGAAGCTCACACGCAAGTGCCTTGTCGGAGACAGTTACCACGTTGTATTACCGTCGGCGACGGCAGGAGAAGCGGCCGTGGAGGATATAGCGATACGGAGTGAACAAGATAGTAACGATCACGAGGTTCCGTTTGCGTTTCTCTGATTTAGTTTTTTTTTTGGTGTAAGATATTAACTAATTTCTAGGGTTTTTATGCATTTTTCTATTTAGAAAAAAACCTGGAAATTAATTTATGGAGCTCGTAATTAGAATATTATGAAATGGGTATTGTCTACAAATAGCAAAAAAGAAAAATTCAGAAACTAAAAAAAGAAAGAAGAAGGTTTATTCTTAGAAAATCTGAAAGTATTCTATTCTTCAATAAATTTGAAACAAATCAAATCACCAAACGAACTGTGAAGCCTCCTGATACAAGGGGAATAATAGAGCTTCTTTGTCTTTTTGTTCATTTATTTGCTTTTTTTTTGTCTTTCATACGTTGTATACTTTATCATTTTCCTTAATGATATGTAAGAAATACTAGTAAACTACTTTTCACAAGTGAAACATCATGCAATGCTTAATGCTAGTGTATGACTCGGCTCGTCAAGCTAACTCACAAATGAAATATTTAGAAAATATATTATATAACTCTGTAAGACAAAGATGATGATGCAATCAAGAACTAGTTTCTATCCAAGAGAGTTTAAAGTTTACCAACTGTTATGTATAACTATATGACCACTTATAGCATGATTAACCCAAGAATCTTAGGAAAAGGTTCTTAGCGAAATATAAAAAATTGTTTTTTTAATTTTTAACTAAAAAAGTATTGAATGACTTAGGGGAAGTCATCCAAAGTCACGAACTCGAATGGTGACCACGTATAGAAGACTAATAAATATGACTTGTTAAAGTGAAAAGACTGGACAGTTCTTATTACAACTTGCAAACAAACGAACTAGTCTCTTGAATAATCCTACGACATGTTAACCGCGTCTCTCTGTAACAACTTACGTAAAATATAAAAAATGAAGCAATCAATGCTACTTTATTTATCAAAAAAAAAAGCTAGAAAAATTATTGGTAAACAGAGTAATTAGGATTTTCCTATTACAGAAACCCCAGAAACATTAAAAAAAAACGAAAGAGTTTCTATTAGAAAAAGGAAGCATAATTACTATATTTCCACCCAGTTCATCACTTTCACTACGTCTGAGATTCTTCGTGCAGTTCTCCAACGTTCCCATGCCGTAACATGTTGATTTCCTCGATTCAAAAAAAACAAACTGTAGACAAAAAATAAAGAGTTTGGCTTACTTTTCCGACAAGAAACTGTTTTACCGCGCATGACAGTACTCATATGTCATCATCATCATGAGAGGAAGAAGACATACATTGTTTTAGGGAAAAAGAAAAAAACAAAACTCAGTGGTTCGTCGTTGGGGGTGATGATGGGTCATAGTCATAATTGTCGCCAGCTTTCACGAATCTTCCTTTCACTCTTTTTCTCGTGTCAGCTCTCGCTTTGCGTGATGCATATCGAATCTGTTTCCCAAAACTACAACTCAAACTATTAAATATTGAATCAAAATTTTATTAAAACTCTGTTTTGTAACGCTTTTTAATAAGAAGAGAAAAAACAACTCACGTGCGTTTGAGTTTTTTCTCTTTATATCTCAACTTAGCTTCATTCCTTGCTTGTGGAGAACCAACTTCAAGATTCGATTCCCATGGCGAATCAGTCATTATAAACCCTGTAGACATACCACAATCCTGGTAATCCGCTGCATTGCTTTCGTGACCTGTGATGTTCGGATGGATCTGTCCGAACAAGATAGGGGATGTAGGAAGAGGAAGTCCAATGTTAATGATGTTCATTTGCAACGGACCTGACTGCTGATAACTAGTGCAATCTTGCTGTCCCGGTGACGTTACCTGAAAAGAGATTATGCTGAGTTTCTTGTAATTATATTTAGATTAGCCAAAAGAAACAAAAAAAGAAGCAAAAGTGACCTCTAAAGGGTTGTCTATAGTGAAGTTTGAGTCAGTAACAGATATGTTGTTCTTGTAAACCAAGAGACTATTTGGTAGTGTTTGATCAGATTCTATGTGTTCTTGTGGCGAGCAGCCAATGATATCATCTCCAACATCAAAGTTTAACGGCGCATTGTCCAAGTTAAGTCCTTCACATAGATCTTCTTCACCTTCTTCATGTTTTAGAATCAAATCAGGACATCCCTGACAAATACACACAAATGAAAATGACATAGTTCATCAAAAATTAACATGGAGAAACATGGCTGGTTAGGTCCTCAATTTATTACTAGTACCTTAGACTCCCCCGAAAAGAAAGATGATGATTGATCACTGAAATTCTGAAAGTAAGTGATGTTTTGTGGCATCATTGAATAAGAGGAACCAAACAACTCGTCTAACTCGTTGATTTTTGACATCTCGAACATGTCATTGTTGGGATCAACCAAGGGCAGAGAACCAAGGGACGGATTAACTAAACTGGAAACAGAAGGTTCAAGAATCGAAGACCACATTCTGAAAAATTCCGTTGGAGAAGGACAACCGGAGAATGGATCCAGACTTTGAAGTCTATGTCCTAAGGCAGTGCAGTTACTTGCGTGCCATTGACATTCTTGGCAATACGAAACCTTCTGGTCGAGACAGCGGATTATGCCAGGCTGTGAGAAGCATTTCTGGCAGATCAAAGAACGTGTGTGTCTGCGAGACAGTGGATTCGGAGAGTGTACATGCACGTCGCAGTTTAGGCATAGTTTAGCCAAATCGTACTTGCAGTAAATTATTGCTTGCGTGGTTTTACAATAATCACATTTCGTCTCCATATTTTAAGATATGATAGAACAAAAAAAAATTATATAAAAAACTCCAATTTGTGAGATTTGTAATCAAATATAGAATGTCACACTTTTTGTTATTACTCGATCAAGAAACACACGTAAGATCCTGCAAAACAGAGAGTCGTGAACATTTTAGAGCTATCTTATAAAAAAATGATGATTTTGCCTACCAGAAAAGAAAAGAAAATAATGATTGTTGAATTTTAGATCGTAGCAATTTGGATGCATGATGGGTTATATAGCGAGGAAGAAACACTTACGTATTAGTGCGATTCACCTTCACGTAAGTAGAGAAACTCAAAACTTATTGACAGAGGATTTACAGAGTATCAATTAAAGAAAGGTATTACAAGCTAAAACAAAATATTTTCTTTTGAATCGAGTGAAAGCTAAGAACGAAAGAGAGAGTTTTTACAGTGGTGTAAATCACGTAGAAAAGGGGAAAAGAAAAAGAGTGATGTAGGTAGGGTTGCTATGTTTTTATATCGTGGGAAAACGTTGGCCCACGTGGTTAAAACTCCAAGTTAAATTCCACGTGGCGTAATCAAGTAGAAGAAGAAGTGAACACAAAAACTTAAGAGAGGTTAAAAGGTTGCTTGTTATGTTTTATAACTAGTGAAAAACGCGGTCTCACAAAAATCTGACGTGATAATCCCCATGGCATGCATCACAATATGTAAGAGAGTTAACGCGTACGTTGTTTTCTCACATTGGAAAGAATCTAACGTTAAATTTAGTATTTACATCGAGGTTTTGTAGGAATATGCAGCAAAGTACGTGGAAAAAGTTTGTTTCATAACTGATTTATTTTCTGAAAATACAAAAAAAAAATCGGAACCCTATCTTCTTACAAAGTGACACATGTCATATCCAGTTGTGGTTGGAGGCGTTTCACGGCGTGAGAGCACCGATCTCCTGGGTGTTCCGGGCCGTCGGTTTCGGTTCGGTTGATTTAGATTTTTAAATTTTTGGTATCATGCTCATAAGTCTCATTTGGGTTTTCCTAATTATCAAGTCGGGTTCGGTATGGTTTCTTCCAGATTCGATTCGGATCAGATTGTAACCACTGTTTGAAATCGTCCAAAAATATATTTTTAAACTTCAAAAATTGACATTTTTTAAATATATAAATTATCCACAAATCTAATTAAAAATTAGTTAAACTATCTTAATTAACTAAAAAGTATTCAAAAAAAAAAAACAAACTACAAAACATTTTAAATACTTTAAAAATCTAAATCACCTAAACATATATATAAATCATTAACATATTTAACTAATTTCGGATATTTTTGGATTTCAATTCGGTTCGGGTTATAACCAAACCCCAAAGTACTAAATTCACAAATCCCGTTCGAATATTTTTGTATGACATTTCGGATCCGGTTTCGGTTTTTCCGATTCGGGCTTAGGTAGATACTTTGGGTTGGGGTAAAAACGCCCACCCCTAATCATAAGTATAGCGAAGTAGCTTGAGAGGATATATAAGTACACAAATTAAATATAGCCGAGCGTATTTCGTGGTCGGGTTGGTATGCGCACTGCGTACATTGACCGGTTGACTCAAGGGCATCATTAACCCCAAAACCCTATAGGGTTTCTTAATTATTTTTTTGATATTTTTTTATAAAAAAATATATAATAAACCAATCGCAGGCTGCCACGTGTCAGTGAGACCTGTGAACAGTATAAGAATCATGTTAAAATCGGTTCTTAATTAACAAGTTTGGGAAGTGATTTTTTGTTTTTTGTGGGCCTCACTCTTTACCCACCCCTTAAAAACCCACCTAAAAAACCCCTATAATCATTGGTCTAAGCACCCTAGTTATTTGGTTATCTCTTTGAGTGTTCATAGGCTCATTGTCACTTGTGTCATGATTGCTTCCAAGATGCTACACGACGTGCAGTGGCAACGTAGAGTATACCGTACGGGGGCATGTGCCCCCATCTAAATTTTTTATTTTTTTTAACAATTATTATAAAAAGCATATAACTTAAAAGTAAAATATAATAAAAAAATAAATGTGTCCCCCATCAAATTTCATTATGCATCCGCCACTGACGACGTGTAAGCCTTTCTTGGAGTTCTCATTTATATACCATGCATTATAAAACTATACTTGTCTTTGTTAACCAATTTAGCAAATGAAATATACTTTTTATATGTAACCAATTTGAAATAAGGTTTAGCTAATTATAACTAATGTCATCAAGTTCTTGATTTCGATGTCACAAGTTTTTTTTATAGGATTGATTTCAAATTTACAGGCACGACAACAACGAGTTATACGCTCGGGCTGGAGGTGTGAAGCTGTGAGCAACGAGAACTTGAACAAAATGGAGTTTGAGCTTCTCTTCCTCATTGACTTTTGTTACAGTCACAGTGAGTTTTTAGAGCTTTCAAGACTTATTGCTACTAAACGGTGACACTTATTCCCTCCAGCAACAAAGTTTATTGACTGCATATTCTTTGTGATTGTGTACGAATTTTTCTGTTTTAAACTGTACGCGCGTTTGATTGGCGGAAAAAGTTATGATTTGATAGTTAAATTTCAAATATTCGATTTGAAAGAGTTTATTTTAAATTTATGTTACTAAAATTAATCAATATCACTCATATATGTATACTAGACCAGAATTATGGCTTATAATTTGAATAACTGTTATTTTCAACTAAATAATTTTTTTCCCAACATTTCCCTCATGTGGTTTTTGTTCTACAAATTCATCTCTCTGTTTCCTTCTTTTCACATGTAAAAGCATACACCGTGATAGCTTAAGTAACCACAATCCCACATTGAAAACAAATCTTTTATACCTAAATCTTCTTACACTTGGGATTGGATTGTGTTTATCGTGTAAAAACATTTCCTAAAAAACTCAGATGACAAAATATTTAGAAAAAAACAAAACGCAGCGTTTGAATAGCCTTCATCGCTGGAGATCACATCCAACGCACCCCACGAAATAAACCGTGGTCTCACACGCTTATCTATTGCCACGCATGAAAGCAAACACGTGTCAGGTTTCATTGTTCTGGAAAAGTACAGATCTTCGTTGTCTCTCTCTCCCTCTCTCTCTCTCTCTAAAGTCTCGGGCTCGAGACCAGTGCCGAAAGCTTGAAGCTAAGAATCAGATTGTTGTTCGAGTTAAACGACGACGGTTTTAAAGAATGGCGGAATCGTCTTCTTCATCGTCACCTACTGAAGAGATCGTTCGAATAATCAAACGAATAAGCGCTTACGTTGCTTTCAAGATGTCTACCCTCTTCTCTACACCTATTCGCAATCTGGTTCTCTTCCTCTTCCTCTCTCTCTCTCTCTCGTTTGCCCTTTACATGGTTCTCTCTAATCGGATCTGAAAAGTCGTAAGCTTTTGATTCGTAGCTGAGATTTTCAAAAAGATTGTAACTTGAGTAATGCCCTTGAGTTGAATTGAGCTAAAAGGTCCAAACTTTTATTGAGTTTGATTCGTTATTGTAATCAGGATTCAAGATCTATTGGTGCTATTGCTGGGCTTGCAATCGCTGTGATATTCACATGGAGAGCGATAAGAACACAACCAGGGGAACAACCTCAAAGAAGGAGACCTAAACGGAGCTTGCAATCAGCTGAATCCTCTAGTGCTGCTGCTCCTCCTGATGAGGGTAATGGAGTGCAAGATGTTGTTGATCAGTTTTTTCAGCCTGGAAAGGTAATATTCTGTTTCTCTTGTACTATAGACTTGATTCTCTTAAAGAAACTTTTTTTTTTATGCAGCCTACACTGGGGCAGATAGTTAGGCAGAAACTTAGTGAAGGGAGGAAGGTAATTGCTTTTGTCTGCATTGTTTGTGAATGTTGTAACCACTTGCAATTGCACATATGTTCCATGGTGGATACACTTTGATGTTCATAGACATCTTCGTCTCATGTGTTTTCTCAGAGCTACAGATAAAATCTCTCCATATATGTATATTGACTTCACCTTTGTCTAATAATGCGTTTGTAGGTAACATGCCGTCTCCTTGGAGTCATTCTTGAGGAATCTAGTCCAGAAGAACTCCAAGTAGTTACAACTTTCTTTTTGATTTTCATGTAAATATTTGCATTTTATGCGTCTGTGACTGTACCTGACTCAAGCATTATTATGCAGAAACAAGCAACAGTGAGGTCATCCGTTATGGAAGTTCTATTAGAGATTACAAAGTGTTGTGATTTGTATCTCATGGAAAGGGTTCTTGACGACGATAGCGAAGTGAGCAACAACTTCCCATTAATTTCTTTTCTTGCCGTTCCTGTTGGTAGTTGGCTCTAGCTTGTCACATCAAATTAGTTGTGACTCTCATCATTAAACATGAATAGCTAAAAATCTCGGGCAGTGGGTCATAACATGGATATTTTGTAGATTAGAGTTGAACAATGGATAATGTTGATAAGAACGGTTCGTAAGCACATGTAGTTACATTATTAGATAAGAGGGTGAGTTCATTCGTGTACTAAATGCTTGAGACATGTGTGCATTCTTGTAATGTTTTTTTTTGCTGAGCATGTTTATTATCAGTGGTTCTGAAACTCACATTTTGAGCACTAATATGCAGGCGAGAGTTCTGCAGGCTCTAGAGACTGCAGGCATTTTCACATCTGGTGGTTTGGTCAAAGATAAGGTACTCAATCAAACTTTCTCAAAGATAGTTCTCAGAAAGTTTTCCAGCAATCTTATCAAAGCAAACAAGACGAGTTGGAATCTATCTTTCTGACAGTGTGAAGACTCTCAATATTGTAACATGAAAAATTTGCAGGTCCTGTTTTGTAGTACAGAGATCGGAAGGGCTTCATTTGTTAGGCAACTAGAACCTGACTGGCACATTGATACAAATCCAGAAATCAGCACACAACTAGCTGTAAAAGTCCTGTCCTTGTGTTTATCTCACATTCATATCCACAGTTTAGTTGAATCGATTTTTCTCTCTTTTGTTTTTTCCTATTGCAGAGGTTCATAAAGTTTCAGCTTCACGTCTCAGCGGTAAAACCAGAGCGAACGGCTCCCAACGTGTTCACCTCACAGTCAATAGAACACTTCTTTGGATGTGCCTGATGCTAATAAAACAGAGAGGTGAAAGATACGCAACAAACCACAAACTCAATACTTTTCAGTTTGATCCTCGTCTTGAAGCAGATGCGTAAATGGGTCTCTCCTTTCATCATTACGTGTTTCTGAAGACTTAACTTGAAACCTTTAGCATTGTCTCGAATTAAAATGTTTGATATGTATGGAGTTTAAGAGTAGCGCGAGAGTTCCAAGCGTGTAATATTTCTGTATAAGCAACTTAGCAGAGAGTCTTGATGAGGGAAGAAACAAAAGTACCCTTGTCTTGTCTGCATCTCTTGTTACTCTCCCCAGTCCTATAGCCTTCCCATTATCGTTTGTACTTGTAGCAACAGTGGGATCTTGTAATGTGAAGTTCTAAACCCTTTCATTAATTCATTTCAAGTAAACTTGCAGTAAAATCAAAATAGTAAATTTTTTCACTGGAAGACATTTACCTTTTACTTTATTTAATAGGAAGAAGCCGAGGGAAATCACAAGACCGTTTCTAGATACTCTTGGTGGTGAGTATTCAGACTGTTGCCAAGGTTAGAAATGATTTTTGAACATTGTCTCCAATCTCCATAAACAACAGAGGAGTAATGTAACTTGTAACCACGGTTTGACATCATCCGTATTTGTGTCTAGGAACGGCTTTCTTCCCTCTGCACAACCATTCTTGTTTCTCTTTGGACATGTGTATCTCTTGTTCTTGTGATTTTGCAGGACAGAGACGGACAAGCAGTAATTATTGCGTTACGATCTATTATTAGCAAGAACGACGAGTTATCCTTATCTTGTCTTGTAATTGAATGCTTTTATACAAACACTTGGCTTATGTTTTTTTTTCTCAGTTCACATATGAAAACAGGTGACGATTTCATCTATAGACGAGGAGCTTCCATACAAAGAGAGACAAGCATCTGCAACTGCCCTAAATGTCTGGAACAGAAATACTCAATTCATCAATCGCCTAAGCCATTAGAACAGAAATACTCAATTCTGCATACGAAAATTCAATATATTTCAAAGATAGTCATGTACCAGTTCTAACTAAACTTTGTTAAGTATTGCACAGAACAAAATGTAAAGCTTCCCTAGCATATATATTACTTAACAGAGTTTCTGTCTAGAAAGTTTTGAGGTTATGGATTCAAATGAAGAAGATCAGACGGAATCGACGTCATTGGCTTTGCTCTGTTCAATCACGTCGACGTTTGCCTTCTCCTTGTCTCCCTGGATACACACAACACAACTTTTTTCAGAACACAAGTGAGGATCAAATATTAGTTTACCTAAAGGTTTCCGCATGATGCTTACCTGAAAATGGGCATCTCTGACAGGTGGGGGTGGAGGAAGAGATATGATAGGAGAGCCTTTGGCTGCTTGAGTATTTTCTTCATCAAATTCTGCAACTTCATCAGATTCCCGAGCTGCCATGCTCGTAGACGACAATACCTGCAGCACCGTAACAAAGTCTATTATCTCTGCTTTTAAACCAAGTATCTTATCCTTATCGTGAAAGATTAAGCTTTAAGAATCAGTCAAGTTGATCCCCCAATGTAGTTCACCCCGCAGTTAAAAGTAAACACTATTCTGCAGAAGAATAAGAAAATGAAACAAAAGGATCTATTACCTTATTGCTAGATGAGGCGCCAGAAGAAAGCCTTCTTCTTTTCCAAGTGTCTTCCTTCGATGAGGACTTCTTCATTGTGTCTTCCTCGTTCCGCACTCTACTTTCCTCTTCGGAAAATGTTTTCGAAGGAACTGTATTCCAACGAGAAGGACTCCTCCCATTCTTCACCTTATCTTCTTCACCTCTTTTTATAAAGGCTGAAACATATGTGGTAAACTTCATAGCGTTTGTAACAACTGATTTTCTTAAAATTAGTTTAAACAAAGACATAAGTAAAGATAGTTTACCATCTTGAACAGATTCTTTGGCAGTATACTGTTCCACATAATGCCTTTTCCTGGACAATGGAGAAGTATTCTGCAGCTCATTTTGCAAATAAGAAGCAGTTCTCAAATTCCGACCATTTTTCTCTTCATCGCTCACAATATCGATGTCTATTTCCCTGTCATTGCCTTCATTTCCAAGAAGATACGTACTAAGTTGGGTACCCAACTTCTGAAGACGAGCTTCTGACCTACAGATTTGTCAAAGCATCGTTTTATTGAATGAAATCTTTGCATTGCATACTTGAAAAGAAAACAATCAGAAAAAGGGCCAATGTCCTCTACCTCTTTACATCATCTTGTGCCCGCAAGAAACGATTATATTCTTTCACAAATTTCTTCGTGATTGAAGTAATCCTGTGACATACAAAATGATTGAACAACACTCACCAGCAGAAAATCCAGTCTAGACTTTGCCAAATTACATTACTGGGAGTATATCGGATCTGAATTAACTTCAAGCAAACCCATTACCTCTTACATTCCTCTTTCTCTCTATCCAACTGGGTCCTAAGCTCCTGGATCCTAGAAGTAAGAATGTCTACTTCCCGTGCCTTCCTCTCAAAAGAAGCCTTTTTACAAAAGTAGTGTGCCAATCATATATGTCAAGTTAACTCGGAAGAAAAAATGCAATAGTATTTAACTAAGGAACGGAAAAGTTTACCTCCAACCGTAATTTCTCATCAGTTAGCATCTTAACATCCAGCTCTACATCTTTTAACTGCATATAGTCCCAGAGGAAATGTTAGATTAATGACAGTAACTCAATCAAAGGAGAACAATGTCCTTAATTAATGACAGTAACTCAATCAAAAGAGAACAATGTCCTTAATTAACAAGAAGATTCGAGTTTCAAACCTGCTCTTCCAGAACATTATTGTAACCCAGAAACTTATTTCTTTCATCTCTTTCCCTAACTTCAATCCTACTTCCAGCCTTAAAACCACCAGCAAAATCACTTCGTTCATCATATCTGCGATTCTCCCTGTAGTCTACATCTCTGTGATAATAGAAGATATAAAGCCACAGTTTAAAGCATGGAGAAACCATCAAATTACCACAGTCGAACCGAGCGAAGGAGAAGGCATACCTTCGTTTCTCAAAGGACCTGGGATTTTCATGTCCTGCAAATTTGAGTTCCATCAGTAATAGTCAGAAGAAAGAAATCCATAACGAGAAGTTGATAGAGTGTTGTGATTGTGCCTAACTGATAATCAACAGAACTCCAAAAATCCAAAGCTGCAGATCTTACCATTAAATCTTTGTACTCTCCTTCCACTTCTGTCCAAAGAAGGTCTCCGCTCAGGAGAAAAATGTCTACCAAGTTTTTCTCTTAAGTCACCATCAACATTGTGACGTCTGCCTGCAGTAAAACGAAACAGACTTTGTAGTGAAGCATAACTTGTATTATAGAATGTAAACTCCATTTCAAACAATCAGAAATGCCAGTCAACAACGAGTGCATAAGACTACGATTAACACCAAGATACTTGCCAGCTCACAGAGACCACAAAATAATGTCCTCTTCTTACCAGGAGTGGGAGAAAGCCACAACTGGGCACTAAATAAGTAAAAGTCACTGTATCTCATCCATAAATAACAACCAATCTTGAAGATGCATTCAATTACACAGAAAAGGATAATGCTTCAGCATCATATTGGACGAGAGAAAATAGCAACCAATCTCGAAGACAATTAGACCACCATTGAAATTCAATTCCTAGAGACAATTTTAACCCCTGCATACGTCTTGGTCCAAGAAAACTGCTCTGAATATATAACAATCATGGGAAAATGATGCTCTGTAGTCTGTACACCTCATAATCAAAGAAGCCAAGAACAAGGAATTCCCAAACACACAACTGGCAGCAAATGATATGTCCTAATAACATGCACTGATTGGTCAACAAATCTTGAAGTCTGAGAATGAGAACCATGATTGTGGAAGAATAAATACCCCAAAAACTGGTGATATATCTTCAAAAAGAATGTGCTTTCAAGATCAATAAGAAACCCAATAAAAATTTGCGCAAGAAAGACCAGCAGAATCCACTTCCTATAATACTAGTTGCTATCTTTCTGCAAATGGAAGAGGCATATTCCAGAATGATTCCGCAGGAAACAGAAACTAGTCAGTAAAACAAATGGATAAGATTGAAGATAACCAAGTCCAAAGAGCTCCTAAAGCTTTGAAAGTTCATTGAACCACAAAACTGCAGGAGAAAGTTACTTTCACAGAATCCTCCAAAGTCTGATATAAATTCTTCCACCATCACAGAGGATTATGAAACCGATACCCTATGGAAACGAGATTCGTTACCTGTGAATGAAGAAGATTCACCAGGACGACGGAGGTCATCAAATCCATGAGCAAAAGTGCAATTAGGCTTCGAACAGTTACCAGTCTTCTTGTACTGAACACAAAGCTTCGTCTTATACAAAGCTGACCCAGACATAATCAACCAAAGAAACCCTTCTTCAGATCAAAAGCAACACCGTCTCGTTCCTAAACAAGATAACAGAAACAGAACCATTCGCTTCACAGGATCCATATAAGAGGGAGCATGAAGATGATTATATAAAAATTCTACGTAACACGGAGGAGCCTGAGAGAAATCAAAAACCTACCAAAGGCGATTCTACGACGGAGAGACAAGTCAGACGAACGAGAAATGAGAGTCTTTAGGGATATATATAATTTGTTAGAGGGGAAGGAGCTACACTTTACTATTTTGCCCTTATGTATTTACACAAATGTAAAGATAAGTTCTATATACTTGTCCAAAAAAATGTGAGTTTTATATGCGTTTAATTAAGAAACAAATCATAGAAAATGTACTTACTGTTATTAGTTTCAACTAAATAGTAGAATTTAATACCTTAAATAAAATTTTTAACTTGTAGAGATTTTGTTCATGTTCTAATTTTTTTTTTGTTGTAATTTTGCAAACATTCATATGATGTATGTGTATCCTGAATCTTCTAACTTTAATTAACAAGAGATTTCCTTCTCAAACTATTGTATAGAACTAATTATACATGAAGATAGTCTCCATCTTAATTTCCATGAATTAGTAATTATATTATAAAATTCTATAAAAAATATTGTTATAAACATATTTCCACTAATTTCAAAAATATTTGGTTACATTTATTTAGAAAC